>APFE030475015.1:68554-123918 GCA_000404065.3 Pinus taeda
TTAGGAAGGAACAAAATAAAATTTGTAGATGCTAAAGGGTTTATTATGCTCGATTGTGAGAGGAGATTAATAACCTCTCGACTAAAACAAAAGAGAAGAGAAAAAACAAAAGAGAAATCAAGTATTATTATGTCCACTTAGCTCATCATTATTTCTTGTCCTTTTTTTGGACCTTTGACCATCTCCCTCTAGGTATATCAAGAGGTACAGTTGCCAACTCAGTCATAGACACCAAAGGGGGGTTTTCTTTATTAGAATTTGAATTTTTGAAAAGATGGACTTTGTTCAAACTCACTGAACCCATGTTGTTAACGTGCCACAACTGCAAGATGATCATATTCAAGGATCATTTTAGTTTCTATAATATTATGCATGGATTGACCAAGTTCATTAGGATTTTTAGTGCTCAAATAGTTGTGTTTGGGAGGGTCCTCCTTGATTTCCTCATCTTTATCCCCCAAAAAAATGGGATCAAAAGGTTTCCTTTTGTTTTATAAACCTACCCCTTTTTCTTCTTTGGGTGTTTTTTAGACTATGGACAAGAATTCTATAAGTGTCCTATTTTGAAATATGTATGGCATCTAAATGTCGTGGTTTCATAAATTGAGGTTTGGATCCATTGATAGGATCTATATTTGAATTATATATAGTCGATTAGACCTTTGTTTAGGCCTATTTCTACACAAATATCGACAAAGGTAAATAAAACATTCTCCATTATTTCAACATCCATTTTTTTGAAAATTGCCAAGGTATTGTTAATGTCCTCTAGTACTTTCTAATGCCAAAAAGGAAGAGGAATATTTTGCAACTTTACCCAGACTGGGATCTTTGTTACCACCATTGTTCAAGAATCAAACTCCAAAAACCAAGGAGTGATGAAGGGCCCCGCTCTTCCCCAAAACCAAGGCCTTTCCCTCATGACTTTCTCTAAATCTGCTTAGGTCTAAAATTATACAACAAAAAAAGTGTTTTTGAAGAAAGATTAATGTCAGAGTTTTTGGTTTGGGATGTAAAAGCCCATTGATGTAGTCCTTTGGGTCTTTGCCAGAATCCATTGAATCTACAAATGATAGCCCTTGATTGGAGAATAGTGAAGAGATAATTTACCTCTTTATTATTGAAATCCAGTGATGGCATTTGATCCAATTTTTAAACAATATATGGTCTTGGAAGGGATGAAGGTTCATTCATTGAATTGGGCCCCTTACCCTATGCTACATCCTTGTATGAAGCTGAAGAAGTTATATTTATAGATCCCATTGTACTCCCACACAACCTCAACAACATGACGATGGTGGAGTTCCTAGAAATACTATATTCATGCAAGTGTATCAAATCCTACATTTATTTCCCTTCAAAAATTAAACACTACAGAGTGATAGGAATCCCAAAGTGGAACTCCAAGATCTACTTTAGGGACACTAATTTATAAAATATAGTGACCCATATGGGATAAATATCCCTCTAAGTTCCTTAACAAAAAAATATTACCCTTCCAGAGGGTTCAGGGCTTCTATAATTCACACTAAACCCAATAGAGAAAGAAGAGGGGGTCTTTCTTTCATATATAATTTAATATGAGGGTAACGATCCAAAAAGGTAGGAAAAGATCATGGGGGGAGGTTGAAGCATGAATATCAACAATGGAATATTCCCCATTGACACATGTCTCAGCTAACGCATTAAGGGATCCTTCTCCCTACTCCATATCTACAACAAAAATAGGGAAACCCTCCCAAATCACATGAAATCACAAATCAAACTACATAAAAACATTGGAAACCTAGTGTTGTAGTGGCTACAACCATCCTCCAAATTTTTGGCTCGAATGCAAATTTTGAAGCCTACCTCGGATCTTGTGATTGATCGTCCTTGGTCACTTGTTGGTAAGTTGATGATTTCAAGCTTCCATCCTTGATCTTAAGAGTTTTTCATGTTCTCATCTTTATGCAGCTTGTGTCATATTTGGGCATAGGGGTTGTTGTTTTTCATGCAAAGGGGATGTTGTTTTGCTTCAAGAGAAAACATGCACATATGAGTTTTTATCATCACATAGACATGTTTCACACTCACTACACACACTCTTCTCACGAAGGTTGTTGCATGAAGCAAAGTATGTTTATACATTTAGGATGGTCTACGTTGTATCACTAAGTGTTGGTGTGCGATCACAGTCAACTCTTATCAATGTTTACATATGTTTCACTGGTCTCACACTTAGCTAATTTCCCAAGCAGGTTAACCTCATCTAGCCTCCTAGAATTGTGCACTTTTCTTTTGAAACCATCAAGATTCCTCCCTTTCCTGATGACACCCCACAGTGTGTAGAGACCCCAACTAGCATTGTTGTCTAGAAATGCATAGAGCAGTCAGGCAACCAACAAGCCTCTCAAGAAATGCGCAGAGTAGTCAATTTCCCAAGTTGCACTAGACATAGAAATTGTGCAGAGGTGTCCTCCTAGGACCCCCATCCCGAACAAGTGTCCTGTGCCTAAAAAATGCATACAGTGTTGTCCAAGATACTCTATCTGTCTTGCATTCAAAAACTATGCAAATGGGCCTCCCATGGCCTCATCTCAATAGCAACCACTTCCCGCTAAAACTGTGTTGATCCATCGCTAAGTGACTATAGGAAACGATGACATGTTGAGATCGCTCCCAAGGAGTAGAGGAGAAGGAACAAGAGACCAAGTAATGGAAAAAGATCAGGACCGCATGAAAACTCTGTCGGATGCATGATCATCTCGAGGGTATGTAAGGTAAGTAAAGAACACCTTTTGAAGTACACCTCTTAGTTGAATTTGCAGGACTGCTTGTTATTTTCATATCATCATGTCCTCAGTAACATGCACGTGCGCAAACACAAAAATTCATTTCATGTGTTTCCTCTACAAGTCTTGCTTCCTTTCGCTTGTTTGACCAACTGTCACCCTCGGCATGTTGATTGCTATGTCATGCTTGCGACCTTGTTATGTTGATGTTGAAGGGTTGTGTTTGAGTTGTGTTCACTATGTAAACATCTATCGCACTCACACACGATGTTGTAAGAACTGTGACGCAAGTGTCGTCAAGTTCATCCAAAGGTCCATCTGAAGTGTCGCACTTGTTGTTTTCACCATTAGACAGTCCTGTAGTCAGTCACATTGAGCATATGTTGTCTTCTTGGTTCAAGATGTCTTGTCCTCAAGTCATGTTGAGTGTGTGTTTGCAAGGTCATGTATACACAAGTTCACTCGCTCACACACTTGACAATTGTTTCAAAGATCTGCCGACCAAACCACCCTCCATCAGCCGGAGCTCCACTGAGCTGCACTTCACAGTCTCAACCCTCAGTGACCAAGTATTGTTGCCCAGAAATACGTAGAGCTTGAGTCTACCCCCAGGCAGTCTATACTGCACAACCCTGGAATCGACTAGGCTGACTGTCTCCTAGAACAATGCATAAGTTGCCCAAGAATCCATCTCAATTTGTGCTACCTGAAAGCCAATCCATCAAGCCTCCCACTAGTCAACCAATGAGTTTGACCGGGTAGTGACCCCGGGCTTCACTCCCAAAAATTGTGTAGAATCTATTAGCATGCTTGCCTCTGCTGATTGAAGAAATTGTGCAAACAAGAGGGACAGGAAATCGCTATGTGGAATACCTAGGGGGGATAGTATCGGGTATAGAGGGAGGTACCCAAGGGAATAATGTAATAATGGGATGGACCATAGTAATAAATAAAGTGGTTAACCTGTATCATATAAGGGACTACAAGTAGTTAGAAATAATGTAATAAGCCAATTGTATTTGATAGATGGTATTGAGGGAACCATGGTAATGACCCATGGTATTGTATGTATGAGGCCTATATAGAGGCTAGAGACTTCCCATGGAGAGGTGTCAAGGAATATTATATGGACAAGCATATGGCTTATGGAGTGTTCTCCTTCCTTAAGGAGTAAATGTATGGTGTTGCCCTACCTTAAGGTTTTGATTAATAAAGTGAAGCATTTCTATATTCATATCTTGTTATTTTTGGGTATATTTCTATTATCATATATTTTCAAGTCAAATTTGTTACAAGTGGTATCAAAGCACTTTCTTGGGCAAAGCAAAATTTTTATTTTTATTTTTTGCAGGGACTTTTTAGGGTGGTGTGTTTGCAGATCAGATCTGTATGTTCTGGTGTAAAATTTGCAGAATCTAATTTCATATATGGGTTTTTCTATGAAAACATACCCAATTTGAAAAACACAATTTGCCGAATCGGAGTCCGAATGAGGGAGATATCGCTGATTTAAAAATCAGCAGTGTTGCAGACATTTTTCAGGGCAGTGAATTTGGAGATCAGATATGTATGTTTTGGTGCAAAATTCATAGAACCTAATTGTAGTTTTGTGATTTTTCAAAAAATATACCATTTGAAAAAAAAAAATCGGCTGAATCAGAGTTCGGATGAGGGAGATATCATTGATTTAAAAATCAGTTGTGCTGTAGACATTTATCGGGGAAACGAGTTTGTAGATCAGATATATACATTTTGGGGCAACATTTGTAGAATCTAATTGCAGGTCTAGGTTCGTTGTGAAAAAATACCCAATTAAAAAAAAAAAGTAGGTAGAATTGGAGTCCAGATGAGGGAGATATAACTGATTTAAAATCAACTCTTCTTTTTTTTCTATTTTTTTTTTTTGTCAGAATTTTTTGTGACGACGGGACAGTTGCAGCGCAAATTGGAAATTCTAGTGCCTTGATTGGGATTTCTATCACATGGGTAGATGCATAATGGTCATTCCATTTTCGAAAACAGGTCATAATAAGGATTCTGAGCAATATTGACCGAACTGTGGCCATTTTAATTTTTCACCAAGTAAGTGATTTTTTTCAAAACTCTCTTCTTGGCTTTAGCAATACGTTTTCAGGAAAAAAAGATGGGCCGACAATTGAAAAATTTATACAAGAGAATAAGGTTGAATTTCTAGGGTATTGGAAGGAAAAAATAGGGTATTATTTGGAAGCTGAGGCTGCTATATGGTGGAAATCACTTGATAGTGAGTTTCTGAAGTTACGTAGTGCTGATGAAATTGAAAAACTATTGTTGGACAAATGGTCTCATACTGGAAAGAAGAAAACCAAAAATCCTATCAAAGATTATATTTTTATAGGAAAATATAATGGTCCTACTATTGAAGAATTTAATACTATTGAAGAATTTATGGCCAGAACATTGAAAATGTTTAATACCGCTTAGTATGAAAGAAGAGGCTGCCATATGGTGCAACTCATTTGACACCAAGTAGTGGTTCAAACTTTGGGATGAAGAATTTGAAAAATTCCTTTTGGACAAATGGTCTCATGCTGGAAAACAGGAGAATGAGACATGTAAGGGGTTATTTTCTACTGGTATCTCCTTATTACAGGTTCATGGATATATTCAGAAGGAGAAAATCATTGTGTCTATAAATCCTAGTTGCAAGAAAAATCTTATAAATGTCAATTTGGCAAAAAAGTTGCAAGTTCCAGTAAAACAAATGGAGCACACAGGTTAATAATGAGGAGGTGCAAGTTTATAAAGATTTGAAGATTTCTATGGACAAGTATGTATTGCATTCTAATTTTTATGCTTCAAATATGGCTAATGTGGATGTTGTTTTGGGATACCTTGGATGGAATCTATGGGTACTATTCAATATTAATGTGCAGAAGAAATTCCTGAAGCTCTGGTATAAAAAGAAAAAAATTACATTACAGGATATTTCCATCAATAAACAAGTAGAGTCTAAGGAGGCTGAAGCAGAATATGTTCCAGGGATTGACACATCAGATGATGAGCCCTTGATGGTTGAAAACCAAACACAAACATCAAACTAGGTACCAGAAAAATAGGTAGAGTCCAAGGAGGCTGAAGTAGAAAATGTTATAGGTACGGATACATCAGATGAGGAATCCGTGGTTGAAGTAATATTGGAAGATAAGCAACAACAATATACGCCACATGTACCAGATACCAATCAAGCTCCATTAGGTGGTGAATTAAAGAAAGATACACCGTTGGTTAAAACTTAAACATATCACCACCCACATCACCTCATAAGAAAACAACCAACACAATGGCAACAAATTAGCCACAAGGATAACAACCCTTGCATGAAAAATAGAGAGGGGCAATGATCCACAAACTACACATCAACACAGAAGAGCGCCAGGATCAACTTCCGGCTCAAGTGAGTGAGGCACTAGCTAGATTGAGGGTTCACCTTTCCCTTGGATGGCTAGATGCACGTGTATGGTACTAGTGGACTACTCTTTTGAGTTAATCTTATTATTTGTGTTCTTCTTATGTTTCGGGGACGAAACATGTTTAAGGGGGCTGGAATGTAGTATACCTAGGGGGGATAGTATGGGGTACAGAGGGAGGTAGCCAAGGGAATAATATAATAATGCGATGGACCATAGTAATAAATAAAGTGGCTAACCTGTATCATGTAAGGGACCACAAGTAGTTAGCAATAATGTAATAATACCATTGTATTAGACATATGGTATTGAGGGAAGCATTGTAATGACCCATGGTACTGTATGTATGAGGCCTATATGGAGGCTAGAGACTCCCCATGGAGAGGTGTAAAGGAATATTGTATGGACAAGCATATGGCTTGTGGAGTGTTCTCCTTCCTTAAGGAGTGAATGTATGGTGTTTCCCTACCTTAAGGGTTTGATTAATAAAGTGAAGCATTTCTATATTCAGATCTTGTTATTTTTGGGTATATTTCTATTATCATATATTTGCAGGTCAGATCTATTACACGCTGCATGTCACTACACTATCTCTGAAAATTTCCCACTTATGTCAGTCAGTCCCCCTATCAGCTGACCTGCTGCTCCTCCTAAAATTTGTGTAGTTTTCCTGGACTTTCCACCATCTTCCTGACACCCTGCTCAGCTCAGAAATTGCGCGGACATGCTCAGCATGACTACCTCCTAGTCCTGCGTAGTTTTGGCCAAAAATATCCCGTAGCCCGCTCCTAGCCTCCCCTAAAAATCGAAGTTTTCACTACCAGCATCCTTTACTGCCCGCACTACCTTCCTAGGAAAAACTGTGCAGTTCCACCAACTAGTTGAGCCAGATCTCGTAAAATTTCACTGTTGTTCCAGACTGCTCATCCTAGCCTCCAAGTGACCTCTGTGCAATTTTTATTGACAATGCCCCAGAGCCTCGCTTCCCAACCTAACATGTGCTCTGTGTTATTTCGGAGCCTTGTCCTCTCTCCCGGTCACCTGCACCCGGAAACGAAAAATAATGCATCATGGTAGACTAGGGGATTTTAGGATTTGATGTCATCTCATCATGGGTGATTTCAGATATAGTTACATGGATGAGACATGATTCAATGATGAACGGGATGAACAAGGAGTGCATGCTAGAAGACTTTCTAGCAATTGGACCAACACATGAAGCATACCAAATAGAAAGTGAAGGAGACACATTCACATGCATGAACTATCAAGTGAACACCAATACCATTGATGACTTCATACACTCTGCCATGTGGAAGCGAAGCTATGGTACACCACGGAAAAAATCATCACTCAGGAGCATAACAACTCAACACGAACAACACAACAAACATGTGCATACCTGTAGCGTCATGTCGAGTTGTGTCATGAGTCTCCTTGGCCACATCACTACTTTGGATCATAACTGTGTAATCAATGTAATGTAACATGGAAGTCCAAGAGACCCACGGATGAAGTCAAAGAGTCATGTAAGTCAAACAGTCATGAGGGAAGTTAAACAATCACAAGGGTAAGTTTCACCCTTGGCTATATATACCTGTCATTTGTACATGCAAGGGACTTTTCACCTTGGCTCCTCCCACATAGCCTTGAGAGTATGTAGTCTTTTCTTTGAGGAGTGAGCAATGGATGCAATGCCCCTCTATCTGGGTTAGTGATTTAATGGTGTATGAATGTGTCTTGGAACTTTCACTCAATTCAGAAGCCTACTAATAGGCCAACACATTTTCACACATGTATTGTATTCATTTGTAAGACTATTCTTTGGACGCTTGTAATGCATGCTGCTTTAACCTATATTAATATAGATGAACTATTTCAGTTTTTCTAGTACATATTCTATTGCAAATGTGTTATATCAGTTGTTAAGGATGTCTCACCTGTGTGGACTATTCCATCGGACACTCGACAAATTCATTCTCATAAACTTGTTATAATGACTATCGCACTCGTGTGGACTATTCCGTTGAGTGTTGTGCTATTTGTTCACTTTGTGTTTGTGACTATCGCATTTGTGTGGACTATTCTGTCAAAAGTTGTGCATGTCCTGTTGTGTTGTGTGTCTCTAATAGAGTTGGGACTATTCCCTTTCAACTTGACACTCACTTTCACCCTCTACCTCTGCAGTGAAGGAACCTTGACACAAGCGACACTAAGAACTCACCACGCACATGAACCTCACTATTTGAAGGAAAAGTAAATCACTCTCATGTCCTAACAAGAAAGAGCTAAGGAAAACATTTAAGATAATGAAAACTGGGCCATCATATTGGATGGGACTCCTACACCAAATGGTGTGAGGTCTAGTTGGGACTTCATACCGAAGAGGTCCCCTGAATGTTGGCGGGTCCACCACCGTCAAATTTTCTGGTGCTATAATGAGGGCCAGATGACAAGTTGAGTCCTCACAATATGTTTTAATCTTCGCATACTTATCATGACTAATCACAAAATTTCTTCACTGGAGTGTATGTCTTATGGAAACGACTTTGAAATCTTAGAGGATCTTTGGAATTTCTTGTCACAATACATATATGATGGTGGAGGCCAACTAGCCTTGGTTCAACATGTGGTTGGCATTGTAAGTTGTTGTGAAAGGCATGAAATCTATGAATATTACATGACCTTCACGTTGTTTAAATACATGCTTCGAGGGCACCCAATGCATTGGTGTGCCACACCGCCCGAAAAATCTATTGACTCTTTCCATCATTTGATCGCAGAGATAGACCACACCTTAAATCATTTTGACCGTAAAGTACTCAATAAAGAAATTATGAAATTATGGAAAGCACCCGATTAATCCATTAAGAAATTTCACATGTGTTTTTGTAATCTTGCATATCGATTACGTGAATATGAAATTCATTGGGAATTCTGCAATGGAAGATTTAAATATCTTCTTTACACATCTGAAAATCTATAATTCTTAGAATCATTCAAATACTTCCGAGCATACCTCGGTGTTAGAGCTTCCAAATCTAACACGGACAAGGTCACTGTCACAAGATATTTTCCATCCTCTTCTCATCAAACAACTCTAGCTCGACAGTACGAGGTGGGAGAATGTGAACACACATCTGTTGAATTGTCACATCCTCCTACCCCACCTGCTCTTGATATCTGCACAAATTTGGCTTGCAAGCCTATTGACTGTCATGTGAGCTTGTTACCTCAACCTCTATCCCCGTGTTTTGCTGATCCTCTAGATTGTATTGTCTTGTGTTCTTCCGTTTCGGACTCCACACTTGTTGTGAACAAGGATCGAGTTTTCGACGGAGTTGGTGTTGTGAAGCCAACCTATGCTATCATTCATGTTGAATGTGGGAATCTGAAGAAGAACCCGCAGTGAAGGATGACTCCCTTCCACTTGCACCTCATCCGCTCTAACTTACATATCTTGTGATTCTGCCACTTTTGATTTTCCCTGTGAAAACTCATCTTTGAATGTGTCTACCTTCAACCATTCACAGGACACACCAGATGTCATCCTGTTATTATATTGCATACAGGACACATCTTCCGTCAACTCTCATTTTTGAAAATGTAGAGGGTGAACTTCCTTGTTTCCCATCAACCCCTCTACATCATTCATCAAATCATGAGGATTCCGATGAACATCCTGAATTTTCGGATCGTGGTTGTCGTGATTTCTGTAATTCTTCATTTGATCGAGATATTGATTCACTCAATGTTATTCTTCCTAGGGCACTGGTCTTTGACGATCTATATATTAATGAAGTGGAAACGCTATAGGCTGTCGACGCACTTCAGCCTGGGATAATGGTTATGTTAGGCCCTCGTTGTCCTGAGGTTAGTTCCACTTCCAATCAGAAAATTTTTGGAACAACCAAGGCTCCTCATCACTCATTTGTATGGCTTGAAGATCAATCCAATACACAAATTTCACTTCCTCCACTTGAATCACATGATCGCATCGCTCATGCATTGGAGGAATTATACACAACAAGCACACTTGCAAGGTTTAAGTTGTCTCTCTTTCTCATGTTTTCTTGTCTGTCACAGTCAAGAGAGTGTGCATGCTTATCATCTGCACATAGTGTGTCACAACACCATGTTAAGTTCACAGAATATCTGTCTTGTGCATTTTCTCTTTTCTTTTCTGTGGATTCTTTAGAACTCGGAGCATGTTGGTCTTCGCTGATCTATATTTCTTGTTCATTGGGCTAGCCAATGCGCCGATGGCTACATTGGAAATATCACTTCACATGAGTAGGCCCTGTTATAGACATATTTGGGAACTGCAACCCCAATCACATGTGTCCATAAACTGAGGGCTTCTAAATCCCTAAAAGTGTTGCTTCATGCCCTAAAAGAACAAGGTCAGCTGATTACATCATCTCCTAGAAGTTCTCCATAGAAAAGTGCTCAGAACTGGTCAAAGCTAGACCATACAGACTGCCCAATGCTAAGGGTGCGATGCATCTCACCTTGTTAGTGTAACAAGTGCGATGCATACTGGAAATCCCTTCTATAGAGTGCGATGGGTGAGAGTAGACAAATGGCAGAGACAGTTTGCAAGGTGGATGATCATGGAATCTTCCAAAAACTTCTCTTGTGACACTTGCCTCTCTGAATTTGCCCAAGGATGAGTAAGAGATCATCAATCTCCAAGTGGAATCAAGAACTATCAGAGAGAAGACACTAATCAAAATCCCAGAAGTTGATTCACCCCCTTTCAATCATCTATATATGGATCCCTCATCCCAGAGATCCAAAGACTGGAATCTTGTATCTTGTAAGGAAGTGTTGTTGGTTTCCTGGTGGAATTTCATATTGTTGGGTGATCTAAGATTTTCATGAGGTGAAAAAGGGATTTCATGCTGGGAGGATGACGCTAGGTCAGATCAATTGGTTGTAATCCTCTAGTCTACTCTTTTATCAATAAAGCTATTCAAGTTTTCCTCCACATTCTTGTATGATTGACGATATATGCATTTGTGTGGTCAATATATATCTAGTCCTATATTGTTTACGATTGTAGATCTCTGTATTTTGGAGGTATTATGTTGCTTTGACTTTACAGGTACTCATTGAAGCGGAGTGATCAAAGAAGGAGCAGCAAAGACCTGTCAGAGAGGAGAAGGAACAAGCAAGGAACCAAGCGAGAGATCGAGGTTGGTATTCTTTGCTCCTCTCTTACCTACTTCTCATAAAGGAAAATAAGGATAACTTTAATCTGTTTCTTTCTAAGATAGATACCCATCTTAGTGGGACTAGCAGTTCTACATAGACACTATATTTCCTGAAAACAAAATGGAAACTCCACTGGGGGACGAATAGCTTGTTTGCTTGTCTATATTTGTTTGCTTTATAAACTTATAGACGGAGCCTGAAGTCAAGCCAGCTAGCCTTCAAACTGCATTTTCTATGCAAGTGCAAAGTAGATCAATGTTGCTTTAGTCTATCTCAAGTTTTGTTTATAAATGGAACGATCGATTTTCAAACATCCTAATTGCCCTGGTGGTGGCTCAGTAGCCTCATTAGATCAGCCCCTGTGATTTGCATTTACTGACTATCATTTGCTCGGCCTAAACCCCTAAACTGAGCTGCAAACTGTGACCCAGAACCAATTTGAAGTCTCGTCCCTGGACCATCGCATCCTCTCCTCTTAGGAAACTAGATGCATTGCACCTCCCGAGTATAGTAGGTGCGCTGCATCACACTTTCCCTTTGTTGCAGGTGCGATGATCAGATAAGACCTCATCTGCCTCCATATTTTGGTTTCTAGTTCACTCTCTTCAGCTTTATTCAGGAGTTTTGTTGTCTGTGATCAATATACCTTTGTGGAAACTCCCTTCCTTTGCATGATTCAGCCTCCCTAGTACAAATAATTGTGAATGTTTTTATGTATTGTGCGCCATTTACAATTCTCTTTTACAAAGAAGTAGCACAATCAAATTGTTGTCTTTTGATTTGAAAGTGTCGCAAGTGTCCTTTTCAGTCAAAGAAAAGAATTCCACTGTTCTGGATGGTCGATTACACTGTTACTCTTGTATTTGATTTGAATTTATATTTTTTCAAGTGTCGAAAGAAGTTTTCAATTCAAAATTGCAAAGTGTTGTCATTATCTTCCTTTCGTATTTTGAAAAGAAAATCGTTAGTACTGTCACTTGAAACGATTCAAATTTTTACTTAGCATTCTTTCTGTCATTCACACATTAAGAAAGTGAAAACAAATACATGCATGTGCATTTGCATTTAGACTGCTTGTTGATTTAGGACAGTGTATTTAGTGTGTGCTCTTTGCTCTATTTTGAAAGATTCCCGCTTCTCTTTCCTTAGTAGCTAGGATTTTCATTGCAAAAAGAAGATTAAACAACTGTTTATCATATTAGATTGCATTTTAGGAATTGTATATCTACATCACGTGGTGAACCTGAAAGGAAATTTTTTTAAGAAATATCAACTTTAAAATAAATTCAATGAACATAAAAATGCTTTGGAACCTAACGCACAACATTTAGAAGTCTAGGTTAGAGACGTATTTCGGCGTCGTAAAGCATGGTAACTATCGCTTTCATCATAGGTTGGGTTATTCCTCCTCTTTGAGATGACAAGTGCCAGTACGGACTTGTGCTCCCACATACCATTGAGTATATTTTGGGAGACCACAATAGGCTATATCCTTTATCCTTAGGAAGCCGTGTCTACCGCCCTATCGATCACAATGCACTAAACACATCATTCGGGAAGATTGAATGCCGTATCATAAAAAGTATTCTGCAGTTTTGCGATTGGTTTGGTAATCCCTCTATCTAGATTTCAAGAGTAGTCTCTTTCATTCCTTTTCAGACTCCTTAAAGGAAAAGGTCCATCTGAGCACTTGTCACTTCAAGCTCATTAAAAATCGAAGGCAACTAGAGTCATCATTAGCTTTTTCTCGACTTTTAAAAATTGAAAAAGCAAGTTGTGTCAAAGCGTCTAAAATTCATTTAATTCGGAATCACTTTTTCCCCTTTTGAGTTGATCGAGTAATCCACAAGCATGGAAGAAAGTCAATCGAAACCCCGTCGTTCATAGAGACTAACGAGTCAACTGTCTTTAACTCCGAAGACGAAACTGTTTTGGACAAAGCGAACTCGTTTAACCGGATCAAGGTCCCCTGATTTGATTGGAACTTGTGTTCCAACATCCTCAGGGAATTCGGTTACTCCAACCATTTCTGGTATCCTTGCCTTTACAAAAGAAGTTCCGCAGCCACAAGAGGACATTAGAATTGATCCTAGTGTAACGGTAAACACTTCTATTCCTGAATCGACTCCATCTACAGCTGATTCGGAATGCGTTATTCCCCAAACATCTGTCACTGCAGAGTCTACACCTTCTTCAGCACCAGAAATATTTTACGGACCTTATGGTCCTCCTCTTCCACCTAGATTGATTGCTATAGAAGAGATTGTGGAGGATCCTCTGTCTAGTTCTTCATCAGAAGTTAGTCTCTCGTCATCGGAAGTACCTGTAGAATCGCTAGGAAATATTTTGGATAGACTAGATATGTCTAAACAATCGACCACATCTAGGACTGTGTCATCCAACACAGCAGCGATGGAACTTCCTGATACTACTCCAACGATGTTTGCTGGTGTACCATCTGTCCCAACTAGCTCTCAACCGCTAGATGGAGTCCATCCAGGGACTGTTTCGACAGTATGGTCTGTTCCTGTTTGTTCATCTGGAATAGTATTTGGAATCTCTTATGTTGAGTCTCAACAGATTGATCCTTCACAACAGTATCAATTTGGGCAGTCCTGTCCCCAAAGGCCAATCGTTCCTTTGAGCACTGGATTGCAACCATATGGAGGGTAGTACACCCTTTCATTGTCTCCTCCGGGAGAACAACCATATGGGATTTCTCATCAGAATTTAGGTCATGCTGGAATTACATCCAGCAGTTGGGTGGCAATATTGCCTCAACAACCAAGAGTTGTGTACTCAACGCAACAAAGCCTACCTATGTCAAATATCCCCACTACCCCAGCCATTGTGACAGTGTTGCAAGTACAAGCGTTCCTGTTGTATGTCAACCTCAAGTTTCTCAAGTCGTAATA
Organism: Pinus taeda; assembly: GCA_000404065.3. Lineage (NCBI taxonomy): Eukaryota > Viridiplantae > Streptophyta > Pinopsida > Pinales > Pinaceae > Pinus > Pinus taeda. The sequence continues at coordinate 82,910 of APFE030475015.1, forward strand.
CAACAGCCTCCTGTCTCCACGACACGACCACAATCACTGATTAGTGGCTCCCTAATTGGAGTGACCCAGGTTCAGACAGGTACTATTACCCCTCATCTTGGTCAAATAGCCAGTATTGGACAACAGCAAATGGTTTCACAAACATGGCTGGTGCAATATCAACAACCACAATTCCAACAAGTTTACCAAGGATCTGAGCAACAAATATTTGCAAATAATGGGCAGCCATATATTCAAAACGATCAACATCAATCGCTTCATAGTGGTTACACCCATCAACCTTACCAAAGTTATCAGCATCAAATGCATTATGCTGGTATGCAAAAACCCACTGCTCAAGCAATCCAATCTTATCCTGGGTATGCTTCGCCAAACCTGAATCAACAGTTACCCTTCGTGGCGACTTTAGAGTTAGCAGATCTAAATCAGCTAACAAACGATCCAATTGCTTATGCCCCTTGGTGGCTGGTGATTCCTCACAAACTTCCGTCAGATATTCCTAAAATTAATGGAAATTCGGGTGAAGACCCGTCGAATCACGTGATGACCTTTCATCTATGGTGTTCATCCAACACTCTAAATGATGATTTGATTAGGCTTCGCCTTTTTCAGTGAACGTTAATTGGTCTGGTAGCAAAATGGTACATAGAATTTCCTAGAGCTTCATTCGATAACTTCAGTACCCTCGCCACAACCTTTTTAACCCATTTTCAGTTACCAATAAGGTATGAAACAGGAACAAAACTGCTTACCAATTTCAAATAGACAACGACCACTCACATATCTGATCATATTCATGAGTGGCAACATCGTCATAGGATGGTAAAAGCATATGTCCCTAATCAGCTACTACCTGAATGGTTTTTTAAGTCTTTGTTACCTTCTATTACGGAAGATGTGGCAAAGGGAGGAGTCGTCACTAAAGAGCAGGTCATTGCTCATGCGCAATATCTAGACTTGATCTATACTGAGTCTGGCATGCTCTACGACAAAATCCCCAATGCTCCTAGACCAGAATTTTCTGTTCCTCCTCCTCCAAAATCGAACAAGGACTCTCATGCCGACGATGGCGTGATAGGTACAACAAGCATAAAATTGACAAAGGCTACGTCTAAGAAAGCCCGTAATATTTCTGATCAAAATGCAAATTAAGAAATTCTAGCCTTGGAGGTTAATGTCATGTCGACTGACAAAGGAAAAGAATCGAAGCAACCAGGGGACAAGAAGAAAAACAAAGGGAAGAGTAAAAAGAAGAAACACGATGATTCATCTCCTGAAAAATCTTCTTTAAACCCTCCCGGTCAAAAGAAACCTGCTCAGCCATGCATCATATGCGATGGGGATCATTGGACAAGAGAATGTCCACATAAAGTTGAAGTTAAGAAACTCTTTAAAAGTTCAAAAACCTTAGCAGTATTGACTGATCCGTTTCCGAACCTGGGAATGAATCTAGTTGCTAGCGACAATGCTTCCCCATCCCAAGTGCTTATGTTGTCCATTTCGAAACAGAAAAATGATGCTTTAATATTGACAAGGACCAAATATTACGAGAATCCAGAGCTGTTGAACAACAAGGCTACTGATCAACCTAGTAGTTCGACAACAACTTCGACTGAAGTTGTGCCACCCATCATTCCTGAGCTAATGATAAAACTGCCAAAGGGAGTAGTACACAAATCGACATTTAATCCTCGTGCCAGAGCAATGCAAAATTATAATATAGTAGATGACCTAGCCCAATCGTCATCCGCTATGTCGACACTTGAAGTACTGCAAAATTGCCCCTCCCAAAAGTAGGCTTTATTATCAGCAATAGGTGGGATTGACCCATCAGATTCCAATCTTGTGTCCTTTAAGCATAAAGGATATGACCCTCAGTTACCAGCTCAACTTGCTTTCCTCATTCAAGTGAAAGCCCTCAACGAAACTGTTCATCAAACAATTATTGATGAGGGAGCATCTACATATATTATGTCGACGAGTTGCTGGAAAAATTTAGGTTCACCACCCTTGTCGAGATTGTCAATGACGTTGAAAGCATTCGATGGATGAACATACACTCCATATGGGATTTTAGATAACTTGCAAGTTGAACTAGGGGGAAAGACAGTAGAAATTGATGTTGAAGTTATCGACAAAAACCTCAATTACAACATCCTACTGGGAAGGCCCTGGATCTATGCTATGGTTGATATTGTGTCAACTTACTTTAGAAAGATTGCATTTCCCTTTCAAGGAGGAATTACTATCGTTGATCAACAAACCTTTCTCCCCAATAGTTCTCAATTTACTAGAAGCATTCCATTGATCCATGGAAGCTCTCAATTTCTTCAAAATGTTGGAGTAAGCTTCCTAAAAGACCCTGCCTTAATGGGTACTTTTTCCCTACCACCTCCGAGTAATCTGTCGGAAGTGGCCACGACGGAAACCTGCAATATGATATCTTCTATATCTAAAAGATTCGGAAGATTCCTGAACATTTTGTCAGCATGGATCATCACCATTTTAGAAATGTTGTAGCAATCAATTTTCTTGGCCTAGGGGGCAAACCCAAATCAATGCTCATCAAGTGTTTGGATAGATAGATCTAAGGAATATGGTACCTCTTCAGATCCTTGGTCGCATGTATATTCTACAGACAAAGGAATCATTCAGTCAATGATGATAGGAGAGGCACCATGGGAAGATCACCATCATTCCCATCTTCCGGATTACCATGAAGATTATTCCATTGACCTTAATCATCCTTCACTTTTTTATTTTCTATCAAATACTGTAAATACGGTGGATTATGAGGATAGTTCTTTTACTGTGTCAATCTCATTAAAAAATGAAACAAATCCCTTTCCAAATTGAATCTTTGATTACGATATCATAAAATCCGAGTCGAGTATTTCATAGATATCAAAGGTAAACCTTCATTCCAATCGCCATGTTGAATGCAATGAAGCTTGGGGGGCATGCACCTCGATTTGCGTTATTATGCTAGGGGCATGCAAACTTATCACGAGCAGTGTTACCGCAAGGTTCAAGCTCGTTAAGGGATTATATGACGAAAAAGGATTACTGAATTTTTCTTTTTTTCCGTTTTCAGACTCTCTAAAATTGAAAAAGGACCGAGTTGTCTTTGTCATTAAACTCGTTAAAACCAATAGCGACAAACTTGTCCATGTGGACAAGAATGAGTTTCACTGTCACTAGGCTCGTTAAAACATAGCGACGGGTTTTCCTAAAGGGCAAATTATAGAACAAGCATATGTTATCCTCCTCAAGCTTGATAAAAATAAAGAGGCACTGGTCAGCAATGACTGGGGAAAATTGGGAAGAAAACTTGAAGAAACTTTATTGGTAGCGAGTCGCTCTTGAACATGATGCTTTCACTCCATCACCATGATTGAGTCGGGTTGGGTTATTCCATTCACCGGTCATACTACCATTGGTCCATCATACCATCCATATTTTGGGTTAATTCTACCAATCCATTTCAGTGTCACTGATATGTTCAAGAAAAGTCAATCAGAGAATTCACCAACCCATCTTGTGTCTCATCCGCTGCAATACATTACTCTCCATTCTTTCATGACCGCCACCCTGAACCTTGTATCATCAGATTGTTTTCACCTTCGCAAAGTCATTTGCTAAATTCCATGTCGTAGATGCAGGATTCATTAAGGCCCTTGTACGATGGGTCACTTCTTGTCGACATCAGCTCATTATCCAAGAAGTTGACCTAGGAACAACCCTTTCAGTACCTTGAAGCTTGCATGCTTTAATGGAAAGTTTCTCACTTCCGGCGACAGGTTTACATCAATGGCCTTCGACCGAGAGATTTTGCGTGGTGTTCGAGTCCCATTTTCACACCACGCAAATTGTATTGTAGTACCTTGAGGGTCATCATCATTATTGATGATTCCTCTTGCGCCTATTAACAACTTACATCATTGGTTGGTAATCAGGCGATGTCTTTCCATGTTCGACTCCAGAACATTTTTCACATGGATCAACTTGTACTTCGGGCGAAGATTAGATGAGTTTGAAGACCTCAGATCTAGTTTCATCCATCCGGGCTGCGATATATTTAGGAAAATAAAGACATCAAATGTACATCATTTCTGCACAGATGATCATCCAAATCAAAGGATGATGGCTCTACCAGAATCATCAGTCTGCTACACAGATAGTTGTCTATCTTATGTACTTGAAAATGATTTTATAAAGCTGAGCATGGGAATTCCCACCTCAGCTAGATCATGAAAATATTATGAAGATAATCTATTGTATTGTATCTTATTACAGGTCGCCTTCCAGTTCGAAAAACCTCGGATCCTCATGATAAAGCATTTCACCCGACATCAAAAGATTTTCGACCTCATGCTTTAGGGGGCAACTATTATAGACATATTTGGGCACTGCAATCCCAGTCATATATGTCCATAAACAAAGGGCTTCTAAGTCCCTAAAAGTGTTGTTTCATACCCTAAAGGAACAAGGTCAGCTGATTACATCATCTCCCAGAAGTTCTCCACAGAAAACTGCTCAGAACTGGTCAAAACTAAACCATACAGACTGCTCAGTGTAAAGGGTGCGATGCATCTCACCTGCCACATGAAAAAAGTGTGATGCATACTGGAACGCCCTTCTGTAGGTTGCGATGGGCAAGAGTAGACAAATGGCAGAGACAATTTAAAAGGTGGATGATCATGGAATCTTCCAGAAACTTCTCTTGTGACACTTGCCTCTCTAAATTCTTCGAGGGATGAGTAAGAGATCACAAATCTCCAAGTGGAATCAAGGACTATCAGAGAGAAGACACTAATCAAAATCCCAAAAGCTGACTCACCCCCCTGCAATCATCTATATATGGATCCCTCATCCCAGATATCTAGAGGCTAGAATCTTGTATCTTGTAAGGAAGTGTTGTTGGTTTCCTGGTGGAATATCATAGTGTTGGGTGATCTAAGCTTTTCATGAGGTGAAGAAGGGCTTTCATGCTGGGAGGATGACACTAGGTCAGATCAATAGGTTGTAATCCTCTCTTCTAATCTTTATATCAATAAAGTTATTCAAGTTTTCCTCCACATTCTTGTATGTCTGATAATATATGAATTTGTGTGGTCAATATATATATGGTCCTCTATTGTTTATGATTGTAGATCTCTGCACTTTGAAGGTATTATGCTGATTTTACTTTACAGGTACTCTTTGAAGCAGAGTAATCAAGGGAGGAGTGGTAAAGATCCATCAAAGGGGAGAAGGAACAAGCAAGGAACCAAGCGAAATATTGAGGTTGGTATTCTTTTCTCATCTCCTATCTACTTCTTGTAAAGGAAAATGAAAGTAACTTTAATCTGTTTGTTTCTAAGATAGCTACCCATCTTAGTGGGACTAGCAGCTTTGCATAGATACTAGATTTCCCGATAACAGTTCCTCGACGACAACGCCAATCTGATGTTGTATCTTTGTAGATAGTTCTAGGCCAAGGAACTGTGCCAAAGCATCTAAGGTTTTAATTGAATTGGATGACTAATGTACTAAATATTTAACACTTATAAAATCCAAATATTTATGAGAATATCAAAGGGTTGATTTTCATTCATGATAGGAATAAATCTTTAAGTTGATTTTGAAAGCAGAATTAAAGAATATACGTGGTAATCAAGCATCCATATTGAATATTTAACCAATCAAATACATTTGATGCGTGTATAAAAATTCTACATCCAAACAAAAAATGTTCAAGAGATGACAAAACGTAGTTAGTAAAAGATGTGGAGGAACTAACTAAAATAGGTTGTTTAATTAATTAATCTATTTAATGATTATAACTTTGTAGTGGGTTGTTAGGGAGAATGATACTCAATCTAGCCTTACCCTAACTCTTATGTTACCTTGAACATATGCAAAATTAAATTATGGAAAACATAAATGAATAACACGAAAAATTCACATGGACACAAAATTTGTTAAGAACGATGCCAAAATCCTTTGATTATCTTAAAAAATATTTCAGAGTATTATAATGGTGTCACTGGATCATTGCAAGGGTTCAATCCTTCCTTATTCAAAATATAAAATACTTATAGAGTGTAATTCAAAAATATCTAGATCTGAAATAAAATTTAGTACAAAATGAGGTATTATCCAAAACTGATTTGGATATTACAAAAATAGAACACAAAAATAGCTATTCTAAATTGATTTGAACAATCAACACAAAATTCAAGGCTATTTTTTATGACTACTACTGGAAACTGAATTTTATATTTTCTACTACTTCCTCTGCAACTGGTTATTGAATATGTGCATTCTATTTTACTTGATGAGTTCAAGTAATTTATCCCATGTTTAATCATCCGGGATAGAATATTTTGTTAGTTTCCTATATGCCTCATCGAATTTTGCATATTTCCCAGAGGTTGGCCTAGTAATAAATAAGTGTAGAATTTCATGTTGAATAAAAAGATCAAATTCAAGGCCTTCAAGGAATGCTTTGCCACTGATCATTCATTTGACTTTTGCAAACTTGGTTCTATTTGTTGCTATCTCATGCAATCTATGCTGGTAATTTTATAGTGGAATCTATTGGCCACTAGAACCTCATAGAGCTGGAAGTCCTTTTTGGCGCAAAACATTGAACTTTTTATGAAACTTTTTAACCTGCACTTCCTAGTTTTGACATTTGTTTTCTAATTGTAACATTAAGTAACTTTTTGTCAAAAACCTTCTTACTTCTAGGATTGTATCAGAAATGTCTTCAATTCCAAACTCCTTCATTTCTTCTTTGGTTTTAGAATTCAACACTTTGATTATTTTGGTAGCTTCCCCTGGCTTGTGATTTATATGTTCTTCAATCTCTGTAATGGCTGCCTTTGACTTCTGCACTAATCCCTCTTGTTCAAAAATGATTTCAATGGATGTCCAAAGTTTAGTTATGGTTAAAATTATATCAATCCATATATTTTCTTTGGCTTCTGATAAAGTTTGTGTAATCACTGATTCATTTTCATATTTCTCTAGTTGCTTAATTAACCTAAACTTTTTATGTACTTCGGCATAAATGCATTATCAAATTTTATCTTATTGTCTTGAGACTTCTCCAACTGAACTCTGAGTTTTTCAATCTCTTTATCCTTTAATTATAAGTCTCCCATAGCTTTGGATAATTGTTTTGCTAGATTTTAACTGGCAGACTCTATTTTTGTTGCGGACGTTGTTGTAGTAGATGTTCCTTCTCCAGCGAAATTAATTCTTGTGCATGAGGATGTTCAAGAGTTGGTAATTTCAGTCACTTCCTAAGTGCATGTACATCTACATTTATGCTTTCAATTATTTCTTCAGCTGCATTTACATCTTTAGTATTCAATCCTAATTTTAAAGTTAGATCCTCCAATCCTTTAATTTTGTTATCATTTTCTAGAGAAGACATCTTTTCAGTCTTCAATTGAGAATTAATATTATTCATAGATGCTTGTAGCTTCGAATCTTTCATGGCCTAACTTGTCAAATATGTTGTTGACAGTGCTAGATCCACCAACATTCAGGGGATCACCCTAGTATGAAGTCCCAACAAGACCTCACACAATTTGGTGTGGGAGTCCTATCCGGTATGATGGCCCAATTGCCATTGCCTTAAGGATTTTCCTCAACTCTTGCTTGTCAGCACAAGAGAGTGGTTTTCTTTGTCTTCAAGAAGTGAGTTTCGCATGATTGGTGAGTGTAAGTGTACTTGTGTCAATGGTTCTTTCATTGTGAATGGAATAAGGTGAAGGTGGGTTCCAGGTTCAAAGGGATTAGTCCCAACTCAGCTAGGAACACACAACACAAAAGGACATACATAGCTTTCATCGGAGCAGTCCACTCGGATGCGGAAGTCACAACATACAAGGTAATATAACACGTACAACACTCATGTATTAGTTCGAATGAATGCAAGGGTTGTTACAACAAGGTTCATGTGAAAGGTTTGTATGATGTTTGGCAGAGCAATCGACATGGATGGAACAACATTGACAACATATACAACACATTTCCATTAATATATTATTCCTTACAACAAGTGAATCAATTCATATGTAGAAAAAAGGTTAAAGCAACATGCATTACAAGTGTTAAATATCAATCCTACAAAAAATACAATACATGTGTGAAAACATGCTGGCCTATTTACAAGCTTTAGAATCAAGCAAAAGCTCCAAGACACATTGTTACACCATACATCACTAACCCCGTCAACAGGGCGTTGGAGCCACTACTCCTCAAAGAAAATATTACATACTCTCTTGGCTATGTGGGAGGAGTTGAGGTGAAAATTCTTGTCATGTACAAATGAGGGGGGTATTTATAGTGAAGGGTGAAAGTGACCCTTGTGGCTGTTCAACTACCCTCATGACCATTCAACTTCCATGACTTTTCAACTTACATTACTCATGTTCAACAAGTGGGTCTCTTAGACTTCCACATTACATCACATTGATTGACAACAAGCCCATAATGGAGATGTGGGAAATATGACTCATCGAATTGACATGACAACACTAGTACATTTGTATTGCTGCTGGAGTGCATGTCGAGCTATAGTGCTGCTGAGTGATGAATGTCTTCATGGTGTATCATAGCCTCACCTCTGCATGGTGAAGTGTGTGGAGTCTTCTATGGTCCTTGGTTTGCTTGATGAAGCTTTAGCATGTTGTTCCTTGATTTCATTCCCAAAGGCTTGATAGGCTCACATGTTTGTGAAGGTGTATGTTCAGCGTGTTCTTCCGCTTTGCATGCTTCATTTGTTCATTCATTGATGAACCTATTCATCTGCATGTGCTCCCTTCATTCATCCTATTCTTTGTATTGACATGTTTGTTGGTGTACCTGTACCTGCGGTCACTCATGACGAGATGACATCAAATCCGAAACCTCCTAGTCTACCATGACACATGATCATTCAGATGCAGGTGATCAGGAGAGGTAGTAGGGCTGTGAGGGGGGATGATGGCTCCAGGAAACTACTGATGAAAACCATGTAAGATTCATTGAGGGATGGAGACAGAAAATATGAGTCGACAGTAACTATCTACAAGGTCTAGCTCGGCTGGGAGGAAAAGTTGCACAAATTTTGGGAGGGATAGTCCAAGCTGCCGAAGGGAAAGGAAAGCATGCTCTACGCATTTTCCAGAATGAACAGTCAGCAAGGGCTGGACAACTAGATTTGCACTATTTTCCAGAGGAATGAGCCGAGCTACATGAAGGGTCAGAAGGCAGGGATTGTGCAATTTTTCTGGGGAACTTCTGAGGAGACTAGCAGCCAAAACTGCACAATTCCCAGAGGGAATTGTCAGTTGGTTGCTCAGTCATTGGCAGCAGAAACTGCACAATTCCTAGAGGGAATAGCTAGTCTACTTCTAGGAGCTGCTAGATGGGAAAACTACACTAAGGTCGTGAGGCCAGCCTGCTGATCATCTCTACATAATTTTTGAGCTGAGCTAACTGACGGGTAATGAAAGGCCTACTCATGAGCACTACACAATTTCTTAGATGAACAGTCAGTTGACTATCTAGATGACTGACTGGGAAAACTGTGCAATTTTTGGAAGGAGATAGGGACAAGCACTTGGTGTCTTTCTAGCCTGTTTGCACAATCTCCTTAGTCAATTGAATGAGTGAGGTCAATGGCCCTTAAGCAATTTTTTAGGGGATTCATCTAGGGATGACTGTTGGGTCCAACTATTTGGGTGGCCAGCATGAGAGTTGATTGATTTGCTTGTGGGCAACGAATCTTGAAAGGACTAGCTTGGTGCCTTTATGTTGTTTTGGTTGATAGTCGATCGAGTCAAAAGCAGGGTGATGGTCCGACTTTTAGTGAGGATTCTAGTTGTTAGAACTTCAAAACAAATGACTAAGTGTGTGAACAATCGAAAGATGCATAGATGATCATACGAATGCACATTCGAATGACTTGACGATGAAACGACCAAACCATCCAGACACACACGTTCAACATGACTGGCCGATGGTGCAAGCAACAAGCGCGACACTTATGGTTGATCGCTCATGATCAAGACGATGCTTGTGAGCTAGTGAATGTGAATCTGTGTGTGAGTGCAACAGATGCTTTCATGGCAAACACAACAAACACATACAAAGCAAAGAATTTGGGCATAACCAAAACACAGTCGCAAGCATGACTTAGAAATGAACATGCAGGGACTTGAATGCAACAAATAAGCAAGGTGAATTTAAAGACTCACACGAGCTCATGGAGTGAACCCGAGTGTGTGCATTCATCAAGTGAAACTCTTCAAGGGAGGCTCCGAAATTAGTGTTGGCCAAAATTTGGAGGGTGGTTGTAGTCGTTATAACACTTGGCAACACACTGGTAGAACTCCAACTTCTTTGTTTTGGTTCATTGGTAGCACAAGGCCTTGGTCTTTCAGGGAGTATTAAATCATTTTGAAGGTTACTTCATTTTCCTCACTTACCCCATGGACATACATGGTTCACCCTTTGCCAACTTAGGCAAACAAAATCAAAAGTTCAGCTTAGATCTCAGTGTTTCGAATCTAGGAAGGGTAGTTTAGTTCACGAGTTGAAGACTTCCAGAGTATAAGTTTTCATCTTTGGTGTTGCTCCACTGCTAATAGGCCTGGACAGTACCCCCGTGAAGTCATGTAAGAACATGCACATTTCTCCATTGCCAACGAGCCTGGTTAGTACCCCGGTGGAGTTGCATGCTTCACCTCTATGCACAGGAAGCCTTTCTCTTCTTTCACATTTGTATTTTTTTAAGAGAACTGTACATAGGCACTTATTTATTTTTGGGACAGAAGAGGGATACCAACTTATTGAGAGCAGAAGAGGTTGTTCCTTCAGAGAAGCATGTAAGACCTCTGACATAGGTTTTCTCGTTTAGATTTTCCCCTTCTCCATTTATACTAGTTGGATTAGCTTAAACACACAAAGCAGCAGGCTGGGTACAGGCATGGGGCTTCCCTATGTGGAAAGAAGTTCACGGTTGGACAAAAGATTCCCTTATAGACGGTTCGTATTTTCTGTCAGGACTTCATCGGTCGAAGGCTGTAACCAAGCACAGAGAAAATGGACACAAGACGGACCAAGTGTTGTAATGTCACAAGTCTCTTCAAATTTCAGCCACATACTCTATTCAAAAGCCAGAATGTAGTAGTTGGCAACACTTATTTTCAGAAATAAAAATAGTAATATATCAAACAAACAAAATGAACGTGAACAAAAATAGTGAGTAGAATCAAACAAAGAGAAAGCAAATATAATAATCAAAACAAACCAAATAAAACAACAAGCAATAACCAAACTATGTACATGGCACGAGTGCGCCCCAACCTACTGAAACTAGTGTTTGAGACTTGGTTGTTGACAAGAAGATTATCAATCCTCCCATCAAGTGATTGCAAATGATATGTGTGTGAGACAAGTTTCTCGTGGACCAGTGCCAGTCCACCGGGCTTTGCTACCAGAATTTGGTGGCATTCCACAAGACCTTCAAGTGAAGACAACACCACTGTTTCAAGTACTATGTGCAACATGGACTCGGATTATGGCTCGGGGATTTTTTTTTTTTTTTTTATTTTTTTTTTTTTTTTTTTTTTTTTTTTTTTTTTTTTTTTTTTTTTTAATTCCGGGAAGCGTTTAAGTTTCTGAAGTCAATGCATAAGTGGATATTCCTAGATTTCTTACGTGCAATATTTAAATTAGAAAACCAAGTATTATGACAAACTTTACAAGTAATCCAAACACTTAAAATGTTAGTCAATCTTTTTGGCAAAAAGAGGACAAACAACATGTATGTGTTTCCTGTTCTTTGTTGCAATGGCTTGTCTCCTCCTTTACCTAGAACCTCATGTTGGATTGCTCACGTGCAATGGGTACTCGGATCATCATCTACTCATGCAGGCCCATCTCAGTATTGTTCGATCAAGTGGTCAACGATTGGTTGTTGATGCAGTGTGTAACTTGTACCAAGATTGGCCATCTCCGGATCATGGTAGATTCCTAGGTTGCTTCATTCGTTCATAGTGTTGGTCCTTCGTGTGTTCAGCATCATTATTTGTGACTTCAACCTTCGAAAAGCTTGAAATCATCCATTGACTATTGTTTTGGATGACTGAGATACACTCGGTCCTTGAGCCATCGGTGTTCTTGATTTGTCAAGACTCATGGCGCACAACTTGTTTGTACATGGACCATTTGGCGTGCTGGTACTGCTGCTACTAGGACTGTTGCTACCATTGCTACTATCAAAAAAACAAACTGTACAAGTTTCATTATCATTAGTTGGGAGAGGAAGGATTCCCAATTATTTGCTTGATGAGGTTGGAGCTGGCCGTGCAGGATAACACTCCAATGTATTTTCTAGGAGGCAGTTGCCAAACATGAGTTTTGTGAAGGTCAATGGTTCATTCTCGCCATTAAGGGGAGTGACATTTTGTTTCATATACCTTTCGAATAACACCCAGATTTGGTTGCATTTTCCCTTGTATGGAAGCCACGTGTGAGACCAGTCTGTAGAGAAATATTCATCTAGCTTACTAGACCAATCTCTGCTGAGCAGAAGACCATATGCTTCTGGTATGTCCACAACAACTATGTTGATGCAATAGTGGACTCAACTATCATGGGATAGTCAGATGATCACATCTCATAGTTCACCAATGGCTAGTATTGATGTTTTGTCAAGTTGGATGATTCACATGGATGTTTCACTCAACCTTGCATTGATCTTCTTAGCAATGGAGAGTGGCATGACATTGGCTGTTGCGCTAGAATAAACTAAGAAGTTGTGGAAATTGTAGTTGAAAACTTCTAATGAAAATAGGAATGGGGGCTGTTAGTGCTCAAATCTGCCTTAGGCTAAAGGAAGGAAGGATTCAAGATAACACCATACCACGCTCAGTTTGGTAGCTAGCCCTACCAGAACAAGGGAGGGCTCTCTCCAGGTCTATCTCGGCAAGGGATGTTAATAGGGCCTAAGATAACCTATAATGAACACTGATTTTAGGCTAGTAAATGAATATGAAAGAAATATTTGATTTTTTAGGCTGGGTTTTTTGGGCTGTATGGGACAAGGGTAGCATGAGCAGAGTTTTAACCTAAGGCACAAGATATTTTATAAGGCGAGATATGCATGAGGTTTTAGCAATAAAATTGAATTTAAATGAGGTGAAAATACTATTTAAGAGAGATGAAAAGGGCATTAATGTATGAATCCTTCCCAGAAAGAAGAAAACACATAAAATATGAACACTTCCTCAAGGCAGAGCAATGATTGAATTCTACCTTTCTCACTTAGAAGTATTCAGCTAGAAACGACTAGAAATGAACTGTGAACATAACAAAAACATATGAAACATGAAAAAGAAACACATGCTAAAATCATACCACAAGGATCTTACAAATCAGAGCTACACCATTTAATTATTTCTCTATCAAAACTACACAGTGATAGCACTGGTTTTGTTTTCCTCACACTCTTTCCCAGAACTCTCTGAACCCCTCACATAGGATTTTCAATACAATAAATAGAATCAATCTGTGGGAAAACAGATCGACACAAATGGGGGGGTAGTTTCACTAAAATCATGAAGATATAAGAAAAGCCGTCCATCTGTTCTATAGACAGAACAACGTTACATTTTTACACTTTGCAAATTTTTGATGACCAATGAAAAGGAAAAAGTTGTAGCATGGGTCCCATGAAATTGTGGCTGAAGACCAACTAAGCAACACGTTTCCTATTTTTCTGCATCTGCTCTTGGTGTGTGTCATCTACATAGGACTTTCCCTCATAGATCAATTTCTCAGCCCTTAGCATTAACTGCGTTATATGTGAGTCCTTCTCCCTTGATGCCGTGTGTATCCAACTCATTTAAAATATTCTCAACAAGTTCATAACTCTCTTTAGCAGGATTCGTGCCATTCAAAGCGTATGATTATGTGCTCTTTATTCCTCATGAGCAGAGTATTGGTTTACACGATCAGTCTTCGCATGCCTGATATGGAGATGACCACATGGCTCAGGAGAAACACGCATCCATACGTTTTAAATTTGAGCGTTCGGTCTTTGACTGTTCGTTTTCTTTTTGTTGTTTGCATAGACACATAATTCTTAATAAAAATACCTTTGACCGAATATTTCACCTTTTAATTCCCAGCATGTCATCCTCTGCTTGAATCATCTTTGGTTTGAGCTTCTCAAATTTATCAATCCGCTTAAAACTTCCTTGCAATGTTGAATATCTAGAAAACCAACTGGTAAGTGGTACTCCTTTTTCACCTTCGCAAATTCTTCCTCCAGATTCTCAATGAGACGTTGTTGTGCCTTAGCTTTGACCAACATAGCAGGCATCCCTTTTTCCAATGACTGATAATATATGCACGAATCTTGGCTGCTCGAGTGCACTTGACAAATTCATTTATACGAAGATCACATGCTTTCTTAGGAATGTCTTTCAAATCAACTAAAACATCCTCCTGCTCTTTCTCGAAAAGCTCTTTCCCCATTGAACCTTTCCTTAGGGACCACATCGAAGCTCCATATACCCTCATTAGGTGTTGTGTATCAACTTGATCAGCTTTGTTGGAGGACCACTCTTATCTTGTCATCATGGCCATGAAGAGGTCCAATAACATGCTTAAAATCATCACTGATATCCAGTTTGTAAGGATAAAAAAAAAAAGAATAAGATCACATTTTGCTGCAAACCACGAAGTTGCACTAGTGAAGTCATAGCAGCATTGAGTTCTCTGCTTTTCTCCAGCAAGAACTCCTGCTATCTCTACAAAGGTAAAATGATCCAAAAGAGGATGTGGCATTTGTGAACACTCAAATTTTGAGAGAAATGCAGAGCCAAATTTGGTCAGCGCACTAAAGGGCTTATCTTCTTGCACTGCAATTGTATTACCAGGTATATTTCTTCCATCCAGAACTGACACGACAATAATAAAGCGATCTATAGTAGTTTCTAGCCCAACATGAGAACCTGGATAACTAGCTCCTAGTAAATGCTTGATGAATGTAGTCTTCCATGTAGAATATTGACCCAACAGCATGACCATTGGTTTTGCATTGAAGTCACAATCTGTCATTGTAGGTAAGCCAAAATCATCGTATCTATAAGTGACTTCCAATGGCTTCAATTTCTCTCGATAAAGCCTTTTCGGACCATCAATTATTGCTATCACCAGAGTTATGGGTATCTTCTTTGAGTTTTTTGATGTAAACCAATAAACTGCTTGTGCCTGCCATCTGTTCCTGTTAGCAGTTCATCCAATCCTTCCATGACTGGGGTGCTACTATTCTCTAGTTCTTTATTCTTCAAAATATCATCTCATTTCCAGCTTGACAAAGAGAGATTATCTGCATTGCCAAGACAAACTCTTTGAAGCTAAGAAAGCCCTGACATTTTGAATCTGCAACAACCCAAACCTGTTTGAGTTTCAGGCCTTCACAACTGAGAAAAGGAGAAGAATTATACTGCATCGTTTCTAGTAATGCAGTCATCTCCATACCACATGATGTTGGCATGATTATGGTTGCAGTAACATGCTTTAGGCTTGTTATCCCTGGCAAACCCACACATTTGGAACAATTCTTAGCAGTTTCGGGCTTTTGAGGGTATGCGCCGTGCAGGAGACCCAATGCGCCGTGCCTCCTGGATGTGTCGCGCTCATATAATTTTACACTAGATGGTAGCATGCAGTGCGCTGCGTAGCCCATGTGCGTCGCACCACCTATTCTATGTGCCACAACTCCGTCCAGCTCACATTTTCGGCATTCAAATATGAAATTCCTTCTTCCATTTTTAAACTCGACTTCTATGAGGGTCTTTGTCATGCGGATTCATTGTAAAAAACAATGGAATTACCATATGTAATTGAGAACTCGATTTCTGCTTCGTACAAACGCATTTTGTAATGTTATTGGCTTTCGACTCTTTTCGCATTTGAAAACAAACTTTTTTCCTTTGTTTCCTCTGATTGTCTGGCTTGAATGATGTATCTTTGGCTATTTTTGCAGGGATGGTGGCATGGCCTGCTGGCCTTTGGACACTTTTTGATGACCAAATTTAAATAAAAATAACTTTGACTGGAGAGTTTGCCCTTTAATGAAGGGAAACAATCACTGCTCCCAAGAAAGCTGCATAGGCAGTGTCAGTCATCAATCTTTGTGGTGCTACTTGAACTTTCGTAAACCATATCATCACCAGCTACACTTTCAAAGCCTGCGAGGTCAAGTACCTCTAGATCTACGCAGAGAGTAATGTGTTTCACTTCCTCATAAAAATTAATAATTGGTTTTTCATAGTCTTAGCAGGTTATCCAATGAAAACATAGAAGATGCTAAATTCATGCCAAATATCATTGGATTCCTCTTTGTTCCAATCATTGCCAAGTTTTGATGCTAGGGAGATTATTTTAATGCTAAAGCATTCCATTAATGATCTGAATCATCCTGCGTGTGTTCCGTAAAAGATGCATCTATTTGAATGACCGATGCAACAAGAAATCCCTTTTTTTTATTCTCCTTGAGGTATGCAGAACGAGATCTTCCTTGCTATTCAGAATTGGTCATACCAGCACCGAGATTCTTGTGAATTGTGTGTTTTAGACATCACATGTATAGGTATGAGTAACTCCAAAACGGTCAAACACCTCTGAAGAAAATGTCTGACAGATAGCCTGTTTCCTTGTTTCTGTTGACATTAACAACAGCTTGCATTTTCAACTGGAGTTTCCTTAGCTTGCCCACCTAAGTGCTGATGCACTCATGTAATGCCTTGGTGTGAGGCAAACTGGGTTGATTTGGAGTTTTTTGGATTCCAGTGATAAAATTTTTGCTTGTCGAGCCATGTGCGCCACGACACCTAGCTTATGCGTCGCGCCCAATCTTCAACACACAGTTCTAGCTTTAACCTACAATTTCGCCCTCCCATAATTGCAATTGACTTGTTTGATGTTTTCTTGAATGCGTATGATATTTGAATGGTGACAAATAATTATAAAAAGTCATGGCAAAAAATAATTATAATGTTTCTCAAGCATTATACGTCCTGCTTCACCCAAAGTCACAAGTACAAACTTAAGGCAAGGCAATCTCAGAGCCATACCAAGAAGTATACTTGCAAGAGATGGTGTCTCTGTCCAGGTCTATTCTACAATTTCCCAAACATCTAGCAGAAGCATGACAACAATATGCAGTATTCCACCTCTCTGGCTGAGGAAAATTTGCTGAGCACACAACATAATCTGTCATTGTGAGCAATTCATCTTCTCTCTTTCTTTCAGCATCTACCAAGATTGGCAACTCTCTTCTTGTAGCATTTGTGTATCAACAATAATGTATGTGCAGTGCTGGCTACTTAATCTCTATGGTTCTTTCATCAATGCGGCCATAATACCTTGAAATTCTAAGCATGAATAAATCTGGAACAGGTTCCTTATTTACATGTCCTTGGATCTGCAAACGAAAACCATCATATATTTAATATCAACTGCTACAAGCCCTCAACTCTGGACATTATGACTTTGATATTAGCTAGTGGTGGTAGCAAATATTCTTGAAAATGGTCCCCATAATGATAAATAACTCAACTCTCCTAGTGTTGGCAAAAAACAACATACTAGGCCCTCCTATAGGCTGATTAGACTCCTTCCCTTGGCAATGTCATAACAAAATTGGATCTAGAAACTATAATGCAAGATTCTTATGCAAATAGAACAAATTATACTACAAATGTGTTTTAACTTCCATTCTGATTTTGGCTTGAAGTGATGACTTTTCTTGGTTAATTTTCTGCAGGGATAGGAGTTGCTGAAACCTAGCAAGATGACCATGGCTGCCTGAAGAACTGCAGAACTTGAAAAACCTTAACAATCATGTATTAAACAAACTTGATGATTTCTTCTTCAAAACAAAGTTTTGAAGAAGAAATATCCTTCACCATTACTAATGCTGAAAATCTTGAACTGAAAACTTATTGAAAACATCCTCATGGATTGCGGGCATTATTTGACATTCTTAAGACTGAACCCTAGACCTAGAAACTGAAATGACTGTTTTTGACCAAAATACCTTCTATGGCTGTAAATCAACTTTGATGAACTTTGATAACATTTGACCAGCCCAGTAGGTATAAAACATGAGGGAACACGTGAAGAGACCCTTCCATTAGATAATGGCATGCCCCTAGTGAAATGCAACTAGGTGAATTGAGCGAGACACCTAAAAATGAGATGCAGAAAGAGTTTTGATCTCTGACGGAGGACTGACAAGACCGACTCTAACAGGGGGCAACCTGAGTTTACTTCTTCCATCTAGAGTGTATTGATCACAATGGATAGCGATCTAGGAGGTGTGCATGCTCCCTTACTGGTAGAGGTTGTGTTGTCTATTGTTGTTTGTCCTAATGCAAGCAACAGGATATCTCGCTGACTCTAAACTTTGGCTAGCTCGAACAAACTGATGTTCGCTCGAGTTTCCTTCATATCATTAACTATGTTGTAATCCAAAGGTGGTAGATTCACCGAGGTGTCTGGGGTGGAATGGATGTTCGTGCTGTCCCGCGGAGTGTTTTACAACTTGCTGCCTATGGATGTATTCTTATCCGCCGCTATCTTCCCGGACTTGCTTTGTGTTTGTTACTTTGAGGCAGCTAGTGTATCGAACTTCTTTATCAGTTGTCTCACTTTCTCTTACATATCCTCAAGTGTAGGGGAGCCCCTTTAATCCTAACATGGTAACAGTCATTTTGCTTTTGGGGTTATTTCTCAGTGTTCATCTTCGAGACTACTTGCGAGCACTGATATGCGTTCATCACATGCCCAAAACTTGGTGCTTCATCAGGTGCAACCTCTTCGTTATCATGAGTGTCTTCTATCTACTCCTGTATATCACCATCTGCATCAAGTGTATGACTACAAACATAGGTAACAACTCGCTTCCAATTTGAACAAGATTTCTCGAGATGAAATTCTTCATGGAAGGAATGAAACTTAGGATCAGCGCATTGGTCGAGTTGGAACATAGGCTTCTATGCAAATTTGGAACCAAACCAATTTTTGCTTGATGAGTGGGTTGATGAACTACTTTCTTGTCTCTATCTAAGCAAATGGCTGCTCACAAATGTGTCCACTTCCATTGCTTGAGTTCGGAAATTTTGGTGGTCAAGTTCTTGACAAGGCGAGTGAGGGTCTCAATATTAGTTTCTTCCTTGTATCTACCCTTGCTCACCGTTTCTTGGCACTTTCTGCCCACATCCTTGGAGTCTTTCATTGATTCATCATCCTTGATGACTCCAATGGTGTGCAAGTCTTTCTCAATAGAGATAGCCTCTTCAAAACTTTCTAAAAGTGTTAGCTTCGCAACTCACTTGATGAACTTCATAATGGTGGTTGGCAATGCATATGCGTAATAGTAGACAATGATGGAGTCATGAGGTTTGGTGTCTACTGTAAAATTGTTCAAAATACGCATAATTCTCTGATTGAAATCTTTCACTTTCTCTTTTCTCTCCATCTTGAGGCTTCCTAATTCTTTGAGTATCATGGTTGGGGTCTTGTCATTAGAAATGTTTTTAAAGAAAATATGTTTGAAAGAACCCTAGTTCTGTATGGATTTGGGTGGAAGGATGTGATGCCAAGAAGCTACGCAACCGTCCAAGGTACATGGAAACAATCTACATGCTATGTTTTTAGAATGTACCTCAAGGGTTTGCAGCTATAGGTAGAAGTTGTCTAAGTGGTATTCTGCCTTCATTGCACTGTCAGGGTTGAACGTGATGTTCATTCTCAAGTCTCGCTTCGACATCTTGTGCAGAACATACAGGAGATCCAATGGTCCCTGAGTCATCCATTCAAGATTTCGGTTAGCCATCTCTTCATCTTCTTCGTCCTCTTCATCTTATTCTTCTCCTTCGGAATCTGATGATCCCGGATCTGAGTCTGTTGGTTCCTCTCCACCTCCACCTCCTCCGCTACCTTCCCCTTTGCCTCTTATATCGGAGTTCAATCCCAATACCATAAGAGCGCCTTGTTCGTCTTCAAAGAAGATTGGAGGTTCCTCTCTGTCTTCAATAGCTTGTTCGAAACCTTTAAGAGTAGCAAGGACTTCTTCTTCCACAAATGATACAACAACCCCTATGGGAGTGGCATTTGGCTTCTTAGATGTGTGTGGAATATATTGTACACCCAGGATCAGTCTAACTTCTTTCACGAACTGGCAAGTGATGGGATAGACAGAGTGAAGGTGTTGATGTGAAATCTCGTGTTCAATTCTAGGAGGTGAGGAGTAACCAACTGCTGAGTTGTGAGAGAGGGAGTGTGAGTTACTGCCTTGACCAAATGGTTGATGAGTGAGTGTGAGGGGAATCAAAACCATGTACAATTAGTTGCCCTCCTTCTAGCGCCAGTAATGTTGAAGGTGCTAGACTCGCCAACATTTAGGGGATCATCCCGACATGAGGTCCCAACTATACCTCAAACCATTTTGTGTGGGAGTCCCATCCGATATGATGGTCTGGTTTCCATTTTCTTAAGGATTGCCTCAACTCTTACTTGTCAGCACAAGAGAGTGGTTCGCTTTGTCTTCGAGAGGTGAGGTTTGCGTGCTTGGTGAGTGTAAGTGTATTTGTGTCAATGGTTATTTCACTATGAAGGGAAGATGAGTTCCAGGTTGAAAGGGATCAGTCCCAACTCGGCTAAGAACACACAACACAAAATGACATACACAGCTTCCAGTGGATCAGTCCACTCAGATGCGACAGTCACAACATACAAGGTAAGATAACATGTACAACACTCACGGATCAATGCGAACTAGTGCGACGGTTGTTACAACAAGGTTCATGTGAAAGGTTTGTCTAATGTCCATTAGAGTAGGCGATATGAACGAGACAACATTAACAACATATACAACACATTTCAATTAATAGATTATGCATTACAACAAATGAATCAGTTCAGATATAGAACATAGGTTAAAACAACATGCATTACAAGTGTTAAAGATCAGTCTTACAAAAAATAAAATACATGTGTGAAAACATGTTGCCCTGTTAACAGGCTTCTGAATTAAGGAAAGTTCCAAAACACATCGTTATACCATACATCACTAACCCCATCAGCGGGGCATTGGAGCCACTACTTACTCCTCAAAGAAAAGATTATAGACTCTCTTAGCTATGTGGGAGGAGTTGTAGTGAAAAGTCCCATCATGTACAAATGAGGGGGGTATTTATAGCTAAGGGTGAAACTGACCCTTGTGGCTATTCAACTACCCTCATGACCTTTTGACTTCCATGACTTTTTGACTTACATGACTCTATATTCAACAAGTGGGTCTCTTGGACTTCCACATTACATCACATTGATTGACAACAAGCCCATAGTGGAGATGTGGGCAACATGACTGGGAGGTCAGTCTGTGGATCATCTCTGTGCAATTTCTAAGCTGAGCTGACTGACGGGTAGCAGAAGGCCTACTCATGAGAATTATGTAATTTCTGAGATGAACAGTCGGTCGACTATCTGGATGAGTGACTGGGAAAACTGCACAATTTTGTGAAGGATACAGGGACGCGAACTTGGTGTTTGTCTGGCCTGTCTGCGCAATCTCCTCAGTTAGTTGAATGGGTGAGGTCAATGGAATCTGCGCAATTTTTTAGGGGAGTCAGTCTCGGGGTGATTGCCAGGTCTGACTATCCGAGTGTCCAATGTGAGAGTTGATTGAGTTTCTTGTCAGCAGTGCAACTTGAAAGGAATAGCTTGGTACTTCTGCGATGTTTTGGTTGACAGTTGATCGAGTCAAAAATAGGGTGATGGTATGACTATTAGTGAGGATTTTGGTCATCATAACTTCAAAAAAAATGGCCAAGTGTGTGAACAGTCGAAAGATGCATAGGTGATCATATGACCACACACTCGCATGACTTGATGACGAAACGACCAAACCATCCAGAAACACATGTTCAACATGACTGATCGATGGTGCAAGTGACAAGCATGACACTCGTGGTTGATCATTCATGATCAAGATGATGCTTGTGCAAAAGTGAATGTGACTCCGTGTGTGAGTGTGACAGATGCTTTCATGGCGAACACAACAAACACATACGAAGCAAAGACTTTGAGCATAACCAGAACACGGTCACCATCATGACTTAGACATCAACATGCAGGGACTTGAATGCAATAAACAAGCAAGGTGAATGTAAAGACTCACATGAGCTCATAGAGTGAACTCGAGTGTGTGCAGTCATCAAGTGAAACTCTTCAAGGGAGGTTACGAAATTGGTGCAGGCCAAAATTTTGGAGGGTAGTTGTAGCCACTACAATATATGTATATATCATTTCTCCTACTTTGTTTTAAAGATTGATTTAATCAATAGGATGTATATGTTTGGTGTCAAATGAGAACATACAGGTTTTGTGATCTTCAAAATTTCCAATTGGAATTTTCCTCTTTCATTGTCTAAGGCAAAAAGTAACCTAGTTTGAGTTGTGGAACACTGTTTCCAGAACTCTACACATGTAGAAGTTTTTAATGCTTTATTTTTCTTCTTTATCTTTAATAACCTTGTAAAAATACTTTATTTCCTAGAATAATACGTAGAAGAAGTAGAATCTATTATTGTTTCTTCAATTTGTTGTAATGAAAATGCAGATTCTCCTAAAAGTATAATTGTAGTAGGTTCCTCAGAAGTTTGAGCTTTTGATGATTCTTCTTCAACATTTATGGTTGTCATCCTCTTAAAAACCTTAAATTCAGTCTTCTACAACTCTGGTCCTACTGGAGATAGATTGTCTCTCGGTCTCTTGAATTCTTTTTCTGTCATCCTTGGAGTTTCCAGTGTTGTTTAACTGGAAACTATCTCCTCAACTTTTTGTAATGTATTCTCTTCCCATTCTTCTTTGTTGGCGTATTGTTCAATCTCAGGTTTGGAAATATACACATATGGCGTAGAATTTTCACCAACTCTCATTGATGATAATAGTCCAAATGGACCATATGACCAAATGAAACTTAATCTAAATTTAATATGCCTCAATAACTCATTGACTTCTTTTTATGCAACTTTGGTGTTGACTATGCATGGGCCAACCTTTGATTTTAATTTGAATTCAACCTTTTGTTTTCCAGAAACAAAATGCACATCATACATGTTCATCATCTTCCTGATATATTCAAGTGAAAAAATCCTCATGGGGAGGAACACTGGTAATTTGTAAGGTGGAAGCTCGCAACAATAAATCCTAATTTCAGTGAAATTTTGGTATAAATACCCATTTCCAACTTTAGAATGCTCATTCAAATGCAAAATTGTCTTGATCTTTGTTGAAACTCTTAGAACTGCATCACTACTTAACAAACATAACCATATACAAAAAATGATTGACAAAATCTCTGAAAGAAAATTCTTCTAAGGTTTTCCTCACTAATGAGGTCTAGTGAATCACTGACTATGATTTTCCTTCATGATATAAGAATAGGTAAATCAATTCGATTAGCGCTTGAATGAACCTTCCACACTAAACTTTAAAAACTGATCCTGAATTGCATTGAACAGAAACTAATTGTAATTGAACAAGATGGATGGATTTTTACTAGAAGAAAAGACTAACAAAAACCCCAAAATGATCTCATCTACCCATTGATCATTTGGATATCCTAACAAACAATAAACTAGGGAAATGACCAACTAAAACTTAATCTAAATTTCATCTGCCTCAATAACTCATTGACTTCTTTTTATGCATCTCTGGTGTTGACTATGAATGGGACGACTTGTGATTTTAATTTGAATTGAGCATTTTTTTTCAAGAAACAAAAGGCACATCATCCATGTTCATCATCTGCCTAATATATTCAAGTGAAAAAATCCTCATGTGGAGGAACACTGGTAATTTGTAAGGTGGAAGCTCGCAACCATAAATCCTGATTTTTGTGAAATTTTGGTATAAATACTAGTATCCAACTTTAGAATGCTCACTCAAATGAAAAATCCTCTTGATCTCTATTGAAACTCTTGGAAGTGCATCACTACTTAAAAAACACATAGCCATAAACAAAAATTGATTGACAAAATCACTGAAAGAAAATTCTTCAAAGGTTTTCCTCACTAATGAGGTCCAGTGAATCACTCACTGTGATTTTCCTTCAACATCCAATTTCTGCAAAGGAAACTTGAATCTTTCTAACTAATGATATAATAATAGGTAAATCAAATTTTATTGGTGCTTGAATGAACCTTCAGCACTAAACTTTAAAAAATGATCTTGAATTGCATCAGGAAGAAACTAACTATAATTGAACAGGATGGATGGATTTTTACCAAAAGAAAAGGCCGACAAAAACCTCAAAATAGCATCATCTACCCATTGATCATTGGGATGTCATAACATGTAAGGAATAGGGAAATGACTTGCCTAGAAATAGGGAACATTGCAGAGGGATAAGGTGGGTTTGTTCTGGGTAATTCTGAGTTTTCTGGTAAAGTTGACTAAAAAATGTGTGCTCTTTGTGAAAAAGAAAGTCTCTCATAGATATCCATTAAAAAATCAGTGGAAAAAGGGTGAAGGGAGTCTTGAGGATTTAAATTGGAGGTCTTGGGAGGTTGACTAAGGGGTTATATAAAAAATAAGTTTCATTATTTTGCACAATAACAACTCTTTGGCTAGGAAGATATTGGGCTCCACACCAAGTGACAAATTCAGTAAAATGATATGTCTGAGGGAAAGAAAATTGGGGTAATAGTGATTCCTAGAAGGAGAATTCGTTGTTGGTATCTTGATACTTCTGATAAGCCCAATTGTGAATTTCGTACAAGTCAAATTCATAATTGGTCTTGACAATTTTGAAATGGGTATCGATAAATGGAAATTCATCTAAATTAATTACAGGTGGCAGCATAAGATTGTCTATAGTGATCTTAGATTTTCTTTCGTGGGAAGACATTGTGGAAAAATAAATAATTGTTGAGGATAATTGAATAGTTACTTGGAGATAACGATGATCAGGTCCTCGAAATTGAGGAAAATCGCTGACTATGTCATGCTATAAATTTAATTGCAGATAGAAATGGTGAAATATTGAATTTTGGACAGGGGAGAAGATTTTATTTAGGTGATCATAATGGATTTCAGTTACACTAACAACTATTGCAATGGGAAAAGAAATGTTTGAACGTTGGCGGGAGAATTTAATGGTTAACCGTCACCTGCTACATTTATCGGAAGGATTGGTGATGACTAAGTGTAATGGAAATAGAGCAGTGGGTGAAATAGGTGATAGATTTAGTGGGAGGAATGACATGGATAATTTACAGGAATAACAAGTGAGAGGAACGACAGTTTGCAGGGGGGAGAAATTTGTGTTTTTGGGCGGAGGGGGCACACAATGATTGGGAAGTTTCCATGCATCAAAAAGCAAATTCAGGAAAACAACTTTGCGGACCCCCCCCATGTTAACTTCCGACAATGTGGTGGGTCCTACAATATATTGGGGGCCTTTGATTTCAACGCACCCGATCTCGTTCACTCAAAGTTGCATGAATGTTAATTGCTTCACAACAACCAATCACAACATATTATTACAAAAATAATGTCTTTAAAAATATGCTAAAAATACTAAAAACACAAATGCGTCATTTAAACGTGCTCACTGCTACTTAGGGATATTATATTTTTTTTTATTCTTTTATTCTTTTTCCCTTTTTTTATTTCTTTCTTGATTTTTTTATTATTTTCTATTTTTTTTTTCTCTATTCTTTTTTCTTTTTGAAAATGAAGGAAAAAATAATAGGGTAAAAATAAGTTACAACACATGTCATAACATTGCCACATTAGCAAATTCAATATGTTTAAATCTTATGTTTATCCATATATCCGAATTTATGAACATCTAAAACATTTTTCATAAGAAAAAGAGCCTAAAAAGGGCATTTTAACAAAATTTTGGATTTATAGACTCCCAATAGTCATGTTATGCACCACGACAAAGGAATAATCATTTATTTTAACTATCAAGCCACATAAACATGCCATATCAACATGCCACATATTCTAAATCTATCCACACTAACACATAACTATGACACATTAGCATGCCACATCACTAGTGACATGTTAGCCACCATGTCAACTACCACATCATGTGCCACATCACTTTCCATTGCATCAGTCATGTCATACTATAGGTTACTTTATTCTTGAGCTTCACCTTATGTGGCTTAACGTGTTTCCCACATGCTCTACCATATTGGCATATGAATCCAAGATTCCTATTTTTTAGCTCATTACAGGCTTTTAGAGAATTTTGGATTTCCAGATACATTATGTAGCCTTGTTGTTAGAGTTACTATAGGCATGGTTGTTCCATTTTGTGGTTTCTCCTATATGAAATTATCCTTGTTGACAATTTAATATACTTTTGGATGCTCAAATATCAAGAATATCCTAAAAGTTCTGCTAGCACTGCTCAACAAAATCCTAGATGTTTGGATATCTAGATATTTGCTTCCATGATGAATCTATATGTTTGGTTATTTGAATAATTGGTATGATTAGGACATATACCATTTACTAGGATTTCATACTTTACCACCTTTTTTTATAATTCTCGATCACATCCCCCACTAGCCACATGACCAAGGGCTGCAGATAAGACCTCAAACCTCAAATTTCCAAAGTTACAAGCTTTAGATAGGAAATTTTCAGACCTTCTTCCATTGGTTAAAGTTAAATCCAATGAGGCACATGCTTTTCCTAAATCCTTTCTAAAGACATTGGGATCCATACCAGCCTCTTAGGTATGTAAAATCCTTGAATCCTTGATCATACTCAAACTTCCTTCCTATGAACCAAAATAGGACTCTAGTACTAAACCCCCAAATTTACCATATTGGTAAAATTTCTCTCTCTCTTCATTTATGATCCCTTAAGGATTTCAAGCTCAGTTAAAAATCACAATAGAATTCCATGATTTCACAAGTTATTAAGTGAACTTTATAACACCTTGTATTAGATGTCCTTGTTGAAAATCTAGCAAGAAAATCTACTTTTGACTTTGCCTTGGTGAAACTAGATTAAAATTCAAATTTCTATTTCATCGGAATACTTAGAGGTAGTTAACTGAGCTGACATGGAACTTGTCACTCAGTTAACTCAGTTAATTTGAGTTGGGGAATCTTGAGTTTAGTTTAAAATGATTACTTGCTAATTTGTAACAATCTATTTTAGTTAATTTGAGCTATTGTCAGTTTAACTAGTTCTAAATGTCAGAAGAACTGTTGGAGGTCAAGTTGTGGAAGTGGAAATTCAACCACACTCAATGATCAACCAATTAACTGATTAATCAACCCAAAATAATTGTTATGCATAGAATTTGAGATACCCTATTGAGATGGAGATTCCAAGGTAGTGTACTATCAGTTGTAGCATATTCCAATGTGTACAGGTGGTGCATGCAGTCAGATATAGGCCTAAGGCTATTGCGCAATTTCATGGTGTGAAATTCCTAAAAATTAGGGATAATTTCCCAAGGGAATAGCGCAAGGAAATAGGAGCTTGGGGGTCTTGAAAATTGGCTAACTGTTGGCTAGAGTCAGCTAGGCAGGTAGAGGGATAGACTATACACTTTCAGGGTGTGCTCAGGCTTGAGCAAGCATATGTATTTTTCTCTATTCTCTGATTAATGAAATATAGATAGGAAGGGGTTTTGAGCAATTTCCCCCCTAGATAAATCTTTTTGCATGTGTGATGTTTCTTTTTTCATGTCTCTGATTCTTGTTCTAGATGGTGAATTAACTTCCACAAATCAGTAGAGTAGCTTCAAGTCTTGTGATTCAGTAAATTTAATGAGAAGTATTGAATCTAGACATTAATTTCTACATGGTATCATAGTTGGAATAACTATAGAGAAGAGATTTCGAAGTTGTCATTGTAGGAGGTTCAAATTTGTAGATTAGGGTTGTAGGTTTTCTTAAGGAATGAGAAGATGGCTTTCAATGGACTAAGGATCGAGTATGCCCTTGAGGGAAGCTCGAATTATATTGCATGTAAGGACCGCATGGAGGCAGTACTGGAGCATAATTGGTTGAAGGAATTCATTGATAATGATATTCTAGAAACCTGAAACATCTGATGCTAAGGATTTGGAAGAATGGACTAAGTATGTAGCCAAGGCGTGGAGAATCATATTGGAGGGAGTACGAGACCATATTTTCTCAAATGTCCATGAGAAAGGGACTCCATATGCATTGTGGAAAGCACTAACAGATTTGTTCCATAATAGTAGTGACCACAGGAAGCTGGCACTCAAGGAAAATCTTTGTAATATCAATATGTAGAGGAATGTGACCATTCCATAGTTGTTATAGCTCCATTTACCACCCTTGGTATTTGTGATGCTTGGTTTATGGCCTAGGGCAACCCCTCCTTCTAGACTTGGTCCAAATATTTTAAAAACAGTGTTTTATTCCTTGTACGCTACTTTGTCCTGAAATAAAAGCATGTACACGTGGGTTAGTCAATACCCAACTCGCGTATATGTGTTAAAACACTTTAAAAAATTAAATTTCCTTAATTATGGGAAAATTTCACAGGCTTTACTTATTGATTACCTCCTAGTCACCATGGCCCAACTGTTTCCCAAATAAAAAACTAATTGGGAGAAGTATAAATAGACTTCTATGGGAAGGCCTTAAGGAGGAGAAGAGATAGAATTATTATACTGAGATTATCCCTGACTGATTCTGAAGTATCTCTGTGCTTCAAGCACTTCCCCAAGTTTCAGGAAACCCTTGTTTCCTTGAGTGTTGATATTCTCCCACTTGCTTGGGATATCATGACATTGGTTATGGAAGGAGGTTGTTGAAGACTAGGACTGGACGGATCTAGAGGACGGTTCCGCTTGGAGCCAGAAGAAGAAGACTCAAGTGAATTCTCTCTGTGTTAGTTATAGCTTTCTACAATAAAAAGAACCATTGTCTTGTTCCTAAGATTAACTTTGTTTATGCATCAGATACCATTGTAATTCATCTATGAATGTTATTTTGATGTATAACTAATCATTTGATTATATGATATAAAGTTAGTTTCATTAAAATTCTTTATCTATATGCTACTATGTATGCTCAAATTGGTTGATTTGCAGATTCGAAGATCATCAGGAGTTGCAAAGGGTCTGAACCCTGCTGGAAATACCCAAACGAAGCACGTCCAGGTATGGTCTCTATCACATAGTTTGTTTATATAAGCATGTTGCCTAAGTTGTACGAGTGTTTCTTACTGTAGTTTGCTCTTGCTCTGTTGGGGTTCCAACCCAAAGCCCTAGGGTACTTATTCCTGTAACAAAATTGGCGACTCCACTAGGGATAACAATCTTGTTATTCCTAGTTTAGGTTGTTCAGTGTCAATCATGGCTCAGTTCTTGGTTTGCTTGCTATGACAGTATTGTTTGATCTAGTAGAATCTCAGACCTTAAGTCTGATCTTTTTTATCTGGATTTATTTTTTATTTTTCTTGCAAAGCTTTGTATATGCACTTTAGTCTATTTACAGTAGTGTACACATGCTTGTTTTTGTGAAGTGAACCCATGTATATGCGAGTTTCCTTTATCAGAAGTGTGTGTACACACCTCAGTGCTTGAACATAATCACGTATACCATTTTTTTCATTGTTTTTTCAAATCTCTCTACCCAAAAAGATTTGTTTCTTGGTCTATTTTGTCTCTGAGTGGTCAATTTCTGTCTTTAGAATTTTATTATTCAGTGAGCTTATTGTTTTGAATTCTCTTCCACTTTCAAAAGTTTTGGCCTAGGTTTGCTTTTGAGTGAGTTTTATGATTTGTGTTTTGACACACAAGACTTCTTATAGAGGTTCTTGATTGTTCTGGTCCTCCAGAACAACAGATTGTTTTCAATCTTAGTGTCAAGCTTTCCGTCATTTCATGGCCTTACACCTTTTCTTGCATTTTGATAGTTTCTTTTTGACAAATTTGAAAGTGTTTCTTTCCTGACTTATTGGTTAGTTTTTCAAAGCTCTTTGCTACCTTTTGGGTTGTTTAGTACAAGTTGAAGCCCTTTTTGTTCAAGTTTTCATTCGTTTTCGAATTTGTGACTTGCATAGTTTCCTTGTGCTCTTCTTTCGGTCTTCGAGTCTTTGGTGGCATTTAGAGCGCTTTCGGAAGGTTGTTTTCATTGCTTCTTTAAAAAGAAAGGTTCTTCAAAAACATTGTTTTTGTCTTCTTTTTCCAAGTTTAATTTTGGTTTCTTTTGATTTTTTGAAAGTGAATTGTGATCTTTTTGGATTTGTCCTTCTTGTTTGGAGAATATTTTGCATTCAAAATTTGTATTCTTTTCAGACACTTAAGTTGGCTTATTAATAAGTTATAAACAATTGCTTTCATTCTTTTTAGAGTAATCTAGGATCTTGCATCTTAATGTACACCTTGCATTAGGGTAGTTTTGCATTATTAAAGCATCAATAGTCTTTTTAGTTTTTGTGAGTGTGAATTGTGCTTTAAGAAAAGAAAAGAAAAAGTTTTTGCTTTATAGAAGTTTCGTAGAAACCAAGTAGAAATTTATTTTCATCGAATAACAAATGATTGCATTCATATAACTTAGTTTTTCATTAATTTCTTTTGCGTCATACAAACACTATTGGTTTTATTTCCATTTATCCCTTTGACTTAAAAGAACAACCACTTAAAATCAACCACTTAATAAAATAAACTAGAACTTTTTGTATTGTCATCAAAATACACCAACAAGTTTAGGTTTATTTAGGGCCTTGGATTAGGTGAGAGGAGAGTAAACTCTCCAAGGCCGCTCTAAATTGTAAAACATAGAAGTCTGATTAAAGATCGAAATCCAATAGCATTAGGGAGACCAGGAAAGCTCTGTGAATAGGAGTAAAATATGAAGGTTTGTGAAGATAAGGACAAGAGATACCCCCTCTCTTACTTGTCGGATCCTACCTCATGACTGTTCCGCGCGACTTATGATATGAGTTGGTGTCCATAGTTGCTTATCCTAGGAATCCACACAGTGGTTGCGGAGGGGAATCCTGTGGCAACTGAGGTTGACGTTGTATCAAGTTCAACAGTACTTCTGGAGGGCACCCTTGCAAAGCTTGGGGACTTGCACCGGCAAAGGTTGTTGTCTAGAGGTGAGCGTAACTACCTTTGAAACCTTCACTAGTAGGCGTAGGGCGTAATTACCCCAGTATATTTTTGGAAGGCCCTTATTATTAAATTTCTTATATTTTGGTATCCGTTCCTAATCACCTGGAGCGGAAATACTTGGAAGTTGTTTGATTGCTGATATCTTTAGGGACATTTTAGTGAGTGTTCTGTGCTCCTAGTTGGCCTAGATTTTTAATTTTCTTGAGTCTTTAAGTAGATTTTATAAAAATAATTCAAAGTGGGTGATCGACCATCTCAATGGTCTCGGAGACTTCGTGGGCTTTCACCTACGAGTCTAAAGCCTTCTCCTAGAAGGCGTATGAGCAATTCTACTAGTGGTTTCCAACCAGCGGCAATCATCGCATCAGAGATTGATCCTCCACTTGGGGGCATTAGTTCACAAGATAGAACTGGTCCTAGCACAGAGTTAGAGAGGAACACACTAGTTCTTTCTTGAGTACTCTTCCAGTCAGAAGATAGTATTGAAGTAGAAGAGATTTCAGAGTCTATTGTGGCTCTGAATTCTCCTCTTCCTCCTGATCATCTAGACGTTTTGTTATACATTGGAATGCCGACTCACAGGCCTTCGAGCCCAGGTCCACATACATATATCCCTTCGATGACCACTACTGGAAGCATGGCATCCACGATGAGCATTGTGAGCATGCAGACTCCTATATCTGTGCAAGGGGGAGGAACTATTTCCATCCCTTCTAACACTGCCAACACATCTATATTTGGGTTTACTTCCATTCCGTCGATGAGTGGAAGTTCTCAAGCTAATGCATCCAATTTTGGATTTTTCCCTTTTGGAGTACCCTCTCAAGGTATTCCTTCGATTCCTCTGAATATACCATCAACTGCCTCTACATCCATGATGAGTGGATTGGCTTCTTTTCAGGGTTTCCCATTTGGAAGTGGTCATATACCACATTCCAATCTGATAGTAGGGTCTATGCCTTTTCCTTTTACAAGTCAAGGTAGTAACCCCTTTTAGAGTTGGACAAACCCTACAGTTAGTGGGATAGGAGTTGGGAATCAATTTTTCAGCCAACAAGGGAATGTGCCATATTCCTCAGTTAATTCATTTCAAAGTTTTTCGCCCTTTGCTAATGCTTGGAACCCTTATTAGGGGATGTCATCTCCTTTCAATACTTTGTTAGGAGGTAACTTCACTGGTTACGGAGGATTTTCAGCAGGAGTTGGTAAAACTCCAAATTCCGCTAGACCACAAGGATCACCTTTTGGTTCAGTAGTTTCTACGAGTTACTTTAGGCAACCTGGTGCCTTTAAAAATCCAAGTCATTCTTTTCAGACCTACGGGAACCCTACCTAGTCTGGATGGAATTCCGAAGGTCCTCCACGACTTCATTTTCTAGCCATGCTTAATTTTCCAGACTTGACTAAATTGACGAATGATCCAATTAGGTACAATCTAGCTTGGCCTCCGGTCCCAACTAAACTTCCATCGGATATTCCAAAATTCAAAGGGAAGAATTGTGAAGACCCGGGAGAGCATGTGACCACATTCCACTTATGGTGCTCATCCAACTCTGTGATAGATGATTCAATATTTCAACGCACCTTAACCGGGAATGTAGCCAAATGGTATATAGAGTTGTCGGGGGGCACCTTTACTTCTTTCGCTGATTTGGCTAATATTTTCTTGAACCATTTTTAGTTGCCTATCCGCTATGAAGCTGGAACTAAGCTCCTGACCAATTTTCATCAAGACACGACAATGCACATTTCGGATCATATCCAAGAATGGAAACGGAGAAAGAGGCTTATCAAAGCCGAAATTCCACCAGAGTTTCATCTCAAATGGTTTCTCAAATCTTTACAACCTGAGATCTCCAAGGATGTTTCTATTTGCGGTGTTTATTTGGAAGAGCAAGCTATTTTTCGAGCCTAACAATTAGAATTGATATATTCTCAGCCTAGGACTCTTGAAAAAATCCTACCTGATGCTCCTAGATCCAAGGTTGATTTAGCCAAACCAAAGCCAAGCCCTCACATCGATGGTATTGTTGGAGCAATTAACGCAAATACGATGAACCTTTTGAACCAATTGCAGCAGTTGTCTCTACAATCTACTTCTTCTAACCAAGTAGTACCGTCTAGACCTATGCCCTCCCAACCTACCTCCATTAACGTCATCTAGGCTTCTAACCCCAAAGGAAATCAACAATCTGATGGGAAGAAGAAGAACCAGGAAGGGAAGGGTAATGCAAACAAACCTATCAATGGTGCCGGTGAGGGTAGAAAAGAGTCCAAAACGAAGGTTAAATTTCCATGCAAGTTATGAAATGGAGATCATTTGACTCACCTCTACCTCAAGATTCAATATGCCTAGCACTTGTTAGTGCAGCAAGGGTCCTCTAGCTCCCAAGCTGTCCTAACTAACCCTTTTCCCCAAGGGCAACAATTACTTGCTAGCGCGAACTCGAATGATGTACCTCCATAGGGGGCAACCAAAAAGGGGAAAATTCCTCAAATATGTATATGATGAACTCTCATGTCGACATTACCACACGAGCACGCGATTATGGTGAAACAAAAACATCTAAGGGTAAATTTGTTCTCGAAACCACAGACTCGGTTCATATTGAGTGAACCTCTGTTGAGTCTATACCTCGGATACCAAAAGGTTCCGCAAAGCACTCGACTATTAACCCTAATTCTAGGAAAGCCTAGAACTACTCGATTGTAGAAGATCTGGCTTAAAGTCCTTGTGCTATATCTGCATTGGAGGTACTCTGATTGTGTCCTGCTCAAAGAAGTTCCTTTTTTTCAGCAATCGGGGCAGTAGATCAAAAAAATTCTTTAGTGCTCACTTTTGATATGCTGAATGTCAAAAAGAGACTTCCTCACCATATGGCTTTCCAGATAAAGTCTACTTACCGAAAAACCAATATTTTTCGGATAGTCATAGATGAGGGAGCTTCCACTTGTGTCATGTCTATGTCATGTTGGAAGGCTATTGGATCACCTTCAGCTGTTCCTTCATCAACTCTCTTAATAACATTTGATGTTCATTCTCATAGGCCACACGAAATTATCTCGGCTTTTCCTATATGTGTTAGAGGAAAGGTCATTAATATGGAGGTAGAAATCATTGATGCCAACCTGGATTACAACCTCCTCTTGAAGGAATTGGATTTATGAGATGGATGCCATAGTTTCGTCTCTATTATGCATCCTATGTTTTCCTCATGAGGAGAGAATTGTTAAAATTGATCAGTTAGATTATTCTCCGACTGACTCTCGAGCAACTTTGGATTCTACAGTTCCATTGGTGGATAATCCCCGTCAACCTATAGAGAATTTAGGAGTTGGGATGTACTCTTCCTTAATGGGTATATTTGACCTTCCCCGTCTTACAACTAGAATCAATGCAATTTCATCCTCCAAGGGACCTTCATGGAAAGTGTTCTTTCAAACTCATTATTTTTCGGACCCTTGGGCCTTACCTTCATCTACAACCACATTAGATGGAGGCCAAGTTGGTGGAATGGAATTTCCTATGTCTACAGCAGAACTTAGCTATCAATCTATCGATAACTCTACAAACAACCATCCCACTCCTTTCTCAGAGGAGGAGTTAGATGGTGATGTGGCTCCAGCTTGGACCCTTGACTTTACTTCTGCTCTGGATTGCTTAGATACAGTTCTACCATCTGACGAAGCAATTTTAGAAGCGATGACGGGTGTAGATTGACCTTGGGAAGATTTACATTATCATTCATATTTTTTTCCTCCTTTGCATGAATTCAAATCTAGGTTCTCCAATCTGCTTACTAGCGATGTTTGTACAGTTACAAACCCTTTGGCTCCAACACAATTATCTGTCGAAGGTGATATGTCAGTTATCTCAAGAACTGTACCTATAAACATCTCTAGGAAGAAGCTGGCGAAGCCCCCAGATGGGCTCTACCTTAAGAAGTATTTTTCTTAGGTTCTGGCCGAGAAATTTCTTGTTTGTATATATTCTATTTTGTACATATTTGTCAGGCATTTTGTGATATCGACATTTTTTTTATCTTCTTTGGCAAGTGTTGATGGATGACTTGATATATTTAAGATTCACCGATGGTGCTAGTCAGCCCATTCAGAATCTTACTTCCGCAACTTGGGTGATTTATTATCCATCTGGTCAGTTTATGGTGTCAAGGGGAGTATGTATTGGTCCTCCTTCAAATAAAATTGCCGAATATACTATCATTATTAATTTACTATCCGAAGCAATTTATTATGGAATTAATTCATTGGTGGTTTATCTTGACTCACAGCTGGTAGTGTCACAATCAAATAACATTTATCGAGTTCGAGATCCTTATTTATATTGCCAATTTTTTAGAGTGAGGATGTTGCAACGATCATTTGTTTATATTATATATGTGCACATTCCACAATCTGAGAATTCATTAGCGGACTCTATCGCTAATAAAGTATTAGATTGGCATATCAATCATTCATTAAATTAAGCAAACATAAAAAATTTGGATCTGTATATATATCATAAAAACTGCCTGTGTATACATAAAGTGTTCAAAAAATAATATACAGAATTGGGACTAAATGCCCATAATCATGTCCAGTCTATTTATCGACCCAGCTCAGGATGAGCGGCTAAAAAGTTAACTACTGCATTGGCTACACATCGAAGGATGTGGACCTAGTCTCGAGGTACACCTAGCACGCGGCGCTGCATCTCCTCAGGTAGGTCCTCTATGGCTATCATCGATACCTGGTGAGTCAATTTCACCAAGTTTCTTTGGACTGTGTATAGGACCCTCTCTGTCTCAGCTGCTGCCTCTTCGACACCTCTTTCACGATGCTTGTGCCTTGGGAATCCATCTGGTCTCATTGGACCCACATCTTGAGCATGATCATTTTGTCAGTATTTTGTCCCATCAAAATTATTTCTAAGTTCATTTCATATTTAAAAAAGAAAAAAAGAAAAAAAAAATCTTAAAAATTGACAAAAACTTAAAAAATTATTGCCTATGTCTCCCCATGCTGCGTTTGGTGGCAACACCAAGTCTGTATCTCCTTGGAAATCCATGCCAGCATATGAATAGTTGTCGATTGTGATGATCTGTTGGTCCCACCAGGTGAACAACTCATCATCAAAAGTTGTCCTAGGCACGTCCCAGCCTCCAAGGCATTTCATCAAGTCATCCCATCTACCCATTTGAGGATCTCATGGGCTGCTGATGGAGACAGATACCTTGGGTCGTAGCCCAGGTACCTTCTCGAAGAAGAAGGAGCATAAAATAGTCTCATATCCAAAGTTCTTTTTCTGACCTTTCTGAATGGAGGTTAGCTGGGCCTTCATGTTGGTCTGAAGAGGTGTGCACCAGTCAAAAACCGTGGTTAGGCATTCCACTACTAGGCTCATGGACACTCGTGAAGCCTGATGTAGCGAAGCTGATCCATTTACCCTCACAATGGGAAACAACAAAATCCTCAGAGATAAACTATCCACATGTTTGATTGGAATCTGACTTCCAATCTTTTCCGGGTGCCCAAGACAGTATATATGTATATAGTCTTCCACTGAAATACTACTCCTTGTCATGTCGGTCGAATGCACAACCTCCCCTCTTCGGGAGAGACATATAATAAAATAGATGTCTTCCACCTCAATCCTTAGAGGCATATGATCTATCATGAAGGCATCATCCTCTACACTCCAGTAGTGGATCAATAATTTGAGCAGGTGTGTGTTGGCTTTCATGTTCTGCATTTTGAAGAATTTCAACAAGCTGCACCCTCTCAATGCATCTAGTGCATTTTGGTCGTTCATTACCTCATTGTCAATTGTGGTATGCTCTCTCTCTCCATGTGATGGTCATCATGAAAAAAATTGGTTTCAACCGTTAGATTTTATGTTTGAACTTCAACTCGCATACACGCAGGATCCCTTTACACATAGTCGTGTGTAAGGCCATCGTATACGCAGGTTGATCACAACCAACCCACATGTACACAGAGTTGGATTTTTTGGAATGAATTCCCACGGTCAAATCTTAATAAAAACTTCTAAACAGTATCACAAAACATTTCAAGTATGATTTGAGGGTTACCTGGTAACTTTGGTGCAATTTGAACGGGCCAATTCCTCAAAGGAAAGTTTGCTCCCTTTTTGATCCAGAACTTTTTTCCAAATCGAAATGAAAAATTTGTGAGTCTAAAAGTCAATATATAGCTTTGAAATTAAAAAAAAAAAAAAATCTCAAAACTTGATTTTTCGTCTCATGAATTTTTTGACTTGTGGGCTTGGATTGTCGAGAATGGGTTACTGTTTTAGGATATTTTTGACACTTCTTCAAGATCTTATTTTAGTCCCATGACCACTGACCCATCATGGCAAGTATTGTTCACTCACTAGAATATAGGTTAGGAAAAACCATTTTTTCATTGCATCTTGCATACTAGCCTCCATTCAACGATACATTTGCCATAGGGTCAACCCCATCGTGGCTTGGTTAGCAAACCATGTTCACTCACTGATTTTTAAATCATGATGTGATGCCATCCTTTACATGGGCATCTTAGTTGGAACCTCACTGACATTGGTTTCCCATGCTATTATAATGAGTAGGCTCTGTTAGTGTCAGTCTTAAGCCCTCCATCGGTGATCAAAAGCTCTTTGCATGTGCATAGGTAGGTGTCTCATCAGTATCAGTTTTGCATCGCGTTAGGCATGCCATAAAACTGATGGAGGAGCTGGTCTTGGTTCCCTTCTTAGCTTTGCTGGATCAGATCATATCATTTAAATAAGCTTGTGTTACACTTGTTTTATTTTTGTCTTGAAATCCCAAGTCTTAGGTCTAGGGTTTTGGTCAAAATCACTACAAGGTCATGATTCAAAGGTCTAATAGTCCCCAGCAAGCCAAAACGAGGTATGTAAATATGTTCCATTGATATTTTTCATCAGGAACAGCTCATTTATACCTTGGATTTAAAAACCCTGTTTTTAAACCCAAGGTCATGTGAAATTTTCAAAAAATAAGGAAAATTTTCAAAATTCTTCAAAATGCTGGCAATAACCCTGGTCTCCTTGCCAGAGTCCATCAGATGGTCAACCTGCAAAAAGAATGGAGTTAAAGCACTCAAAAGATCAAATTCAGGACAAAGTGAACTCAAAACAGTGTTAAAGTGAACGTCAAAACAAAAACGTTAGAAAGTGGGTTTGGTAAGTTAATTTTTTCAAATTTGGGCCTATAAAGAGTAAATTTCCCTCTAAACATGCCTCATTATGCATTTGAGAGCTTGCAAAAACTAGTGAGAGGTCAAAGGAGGCGATTTGCAGCAAGTTGAAGTCATTTTCAAGGGCATGACCACTCAGGCTCAGTGTGCGACTAGTTGGGTGGGGCGCGACCACTCAGCGACCCCTCTGCAGTGTATTTTTCTCAAGGGCGCGACCACTCAGGCGGGGCGTGATTACTCAGAGCAGGGGCGCGACCACTCAAACAGTTTTTTACAGAACCATTCCAAATCGACCAAATCGCCCTCTTGCTTGCTAAATTGATCGAGGTAGGCACTCAATTCATGAATGATGATATGGATGGTGAAAATAATGATGTGTGTCATGGTTTTATCATTTAAAGTTGCAAGTGAATGGATTAATATGGCCATTGCTAATGTTTGTAAAATGCTAGGGTTTTGTGACTGTTTCAAGTGTTTATTGTCCCATTGATCCCTTCCTTTTTTCACTCTTTCATTAATAATCATGTTTGCGTCTCTATCCTATTTCATTTGTACATAAATGTTTCCCTACCCTCATCCCTAAGTTATAAACCCTACCCCTCTCACAAGCACTCAAACCCTAATTCCCTCTACCATACACATGCAAAAAACTAAAACAAAAAGAAAAGATACATTGTAAAGACTGAAGAGAGTCATGTAAATTTAATGTGCTGTATATCTAAAAGCATGTACAAACCTCTATATATCCTTGACACCCTCTTGATACATGAAACACTTTCCCTTCATGTGAAAATGATGAGTATGTACTCCTTAATGTGCATGTAACCTTTAAAGAACAAAAAGAGCAGAATCTGCCTTATAACACACATGAACTCCTCAGTGAATTTGGTGTATGGTGTCCCTATGTCCCTCTTGATTCATGTATGCCCCTTCCATGTTCATTATCATACATGTTTTGTCCCATATGAGATGTTCTTGGCAAATGATTTCCCAATGTTAAAACTGTTCCTATATGCATGAGAATGTGTAAAGTTTCCCTTGAAAATTCCCTGTTATTATCATATATTCCCATTCCTTGTTAAGAAGTTCCCTCCCCTAACATTCCCCTCATGTTTTTTCCCCTTGAAACAACATAGAGTTCAGTACTTTTGCAGACAGAGGCAGCAATCCAATTTGTCCTTCAGTTTGCCCATCCTGCTCCAAAACCATGTCAACCACTGAATCCTATGAGCAAGGTGATGACCGGTCTTCTTCCACAGAAATCAAGGTACAGCAGAGGCCTCGTAAGGGTGGCAAAGGTGGTCATCATAGGAGAGAGGAACCCACCTCTTTGGCAGAATTGCAGGCCTGTCCTATGGCAGTGAATGGTTTCCGTTGTATGTCATGTTTTCAGTTCTGTGAGAGGCTTGCTCAGATTCAGCACCACAGGGAGTTGGCCCGCTTATTTGTTTTGCACCTTCATGATGGGCAGGTCACTCTTGCAGGGGTGAATTTTGTACTATCTCCGGAGGTGATTTCAGAGGCTACCGGGATACCAAATGTGGGTGAGGTGTGGCCCAAGCGCAAAATGCTGGATTATGTTTATTTTGAGCCATATGTCAGGCCAGCATTCATGAGTCACTTGTCAGGGGTCTTTCCCTTCAGATTCCTCTGGGGGGAGTATGCTCCAATCATGCGGCTTATCATGCATTACTTTACATGTGAGGGAAGATTTTCACAGGTCTTCTCTTGTCACATTCGCCTGTTGATGCACTTTACCCAAGTGAGGATGATGAACATCCCGGTTTTCTTCTTCCAGGACATTCAGAGGATGGTGTCCGTTTTTCAGAGGCAGTCCCCAGCTCAGCAGCATAGGATTTTGTGCCATCATGGTCTCATCTAGCTCATTGTTTCTCATCAGTTGAGTCAGCAGGGCATTCCATGGGCAGACTTCATTTCTCATGAGTTCTTCACAGTGCCACCACAGCCACAGCTAGAGCCAGAGGCAATTCATGAGGAGGGAGGTCCATCACACCAGCCCGAGATTATTGTTCCGATACATGTTGTTTCCCCACTGCAGTGTACATATCAGAGGGGTCATAGGACCTTGTTTGCAGCAGCTCGACGAGTATTTTCTCCACAGCAGGTGGAAGGGGTCTCATCATCATCATCAGGTCAGCGAGTGTTATCTCCACACCAAGTGGAAGGGGCGTCGTTTCCGACAGCAGCACAGGTAGCAGAGAGGGGCAAGCAGCCCATGATTGAGGGGAGATTGTTAGGTGATTCGGTTATTGATCTTGACGTCGGTTCTCCTAGCACAGAGCTCAAGGATATCATCCGAGAGCAAAGCACCGAGATTCATTCGCTACAAACAAAATTATTGATGGCAAAATGGATAATCAAATATTTAGAGCAGCGAAACAAACAACTTGAGGATGAGAAAGAGTTGGATGAGCTGTGGAGGATTCGAAGTGATCGAGTCATCAACCGTAGGAGGGCCGGTGACTTACTGCCCAAGGAGAGGGAATCCATGCTTATCCGGGTGAATACACACTTAGAGAGGTTGTTGGCAAAGGCCAACCAAGAAAAGAAGCTGCTAAAGAACATG
>APFE030475015.1:133423-202707 GCA_000404065.3 Pinus taeda
AAAGAGATCAGGCAAAGAGGAAGCTCTGGTTAAACCAGAGGAAGTATGTCGAGACAATATTGCAGAGGTTTAATATGTAGGACAGTAAACCGGTGAAGGTTCCTATTCCTGTAGGTGTGAGGTTATCTGCTGAACAGTGTCCCAAGACACAAGAAGAGGAAGAGGACATGTCCCGTGTTCCATATGCAAGTGCAGTTGGTAGCCTTATGTACGCCATGGTCTGTACTAGACCAAACATTGCACATGCAGTGGGAGTATTGAGCAGGTTTATGTCAAAACCAGGGAAGGAGCACTGGACAGCAGTGAAGCGGGTTTTCAGGTATTTGCGTGGCACTAGTGATTATGGTTTGTGCTACCAAGGAAGACCAGGATTGGACAGAGTGTTGGATATCCGTGGCTTTGTTGATGTAGACTGGGCTGGAGATCTGGATCAGAGAAGATCTACAAGTGGGTCTGTGTTTAACCTATTTGGAGGTGCAGTCAGTTGGATGAGTAAGAAACAATCTGTAGTGGCACTATCAACTACAGAGGCAGAATACATGGCAGCCACTCATGCAAGCAAGGAAGCAGTTTGGTTGCAAAGATTGTGTTCAAGTATGGGGTTAGTACAGGGAGCTATAAGGATAGACTGTGACAGCCAAAGTGCAATTTTCTTGGCAAAGAACCCTGCTTATCATTCAAAGACAAAGCACATTGATGTTCAATATCACTTTGTGAGGGATATGATAGAAGACAAAAAGGTGTTGCTGGTAAAGGTGGACACTTTGAGGAATACTACAGATGCATTGACAAAATCTGTGAGCTCTGGGAAGTTCTCTTGGTTTAGAGAAACAATGGGCATTTCAGGGCTGAAAAAATGACTAAGCCCTCTTGTGCCCCCCTGTGGAAAGAAAACAACAAGTGGGACATTGTTGGGTTGTGTTATATTCTTTCCACGACTAACCCACGTAGTGAATCGGGGGTTAGAGGGGGGGCGGTAGCCCCCCCTGTCCGGGGTGTTTGAGGGGGGTGGGTAGCCCCCCTATACGGGGTCCGGGGCAGTGCCCTGGGAAAATTTTTTTTGGACCCTATATTAGGTTGGGCGAACCTACCTATGGTTGTTGGTCCATGGTTTTGGACGCAATAGTTTTTGGTCTATGGTATTGGATGCTTTGGCATGTATAAATATGTATTGTAACATTGAAAGGAACATAATGAAAAATCAAGCTGGTAGTCCCGGTTTTGGGATCCAGTGGGAAATCTCTGTGTATATGTGTTTTATGTGTTATGCTCTCGCATTGTTTATTTTTCTATGATTTAGAATTCGTATGCAGGTAATTTCTGTACGGGATTAAAACCTACAATTTTTCCTTGGATGGAAAGGAAAAGAAAGGGAAAGGGAAGAAATTCCAATCCAAAGCAAAATCTAGTCAAGGGTGCAAGAAGAAAGATGTTGAGAATCAAGTGCTTTCACTGTCATGATTTCAGACACTATACCATGAAGTGTCCACACATGAAGGAAAACAATAATACTGTACGAGGAGAAGCGAGTGAAGCTTTGGCTTCAGAGTTCGAACTTGATTTTACACTCATTGAATGCATGACCATCATAGTGATGGGAAGTGTGTGGTATCTCAACAGTGGTGCCTCGTTCCATATGACAGGGAATATATATATTTTTCATTAATTTGGAGGAGAAGGATCTCTAGACTCACATCGAAATGGGAGATGATGCAAGGTACAGTGCTACTGGGATCGTTACAGTCACCTTTTAGAGGGAGTTAGGCTCCCCTCTTAGGCTCAAGTATGTGAATTTTTGTACTAGGTCTAAAGAAGAATCTTGTCTCTATTGCAGTTTTGAAATACGTGGCTACAATGTGATATTCAGGAAAGGAAAGGAATTCCTAAGACACATAGCCATGAGAGAGGTGAAGAAGATCAAGATCTAGGTTAAGAACCTCTATGAGCTATATGTAGAGGATTTTGTTGCATTGAGCACAAAGGCAGAGAAGGTGTAGATTTGTGATGTCCGTGAAATTTGGCATAGAATACTTGGCCATTTGCATCATGGCACTTTGAAGATCATGCAGTAGATTACCATGGGCCTCCCCAAAGGAGCAATAGAGAAGTAGGATACATGTGAAGGGTGTAGCTTGGGGAAGTACATAAAATCCACTTTCCATGATCGAGACAAGAGAGCACATGTAGTCCTTAAAAGGATCCACTCTGATGCTTGTGGACCTTTCTTGACAACCTCCACTATTAGGAACAAGTATTTTTCCATATTTATTTATGACTACTCACGGAAGTGTTGGATCTTCTTCATGCAAGAGAAGAATGAGACTCTTTATCCAAGTTCTTAGAGTTCAAGGCACTGGTGGAGAACAAAATGGGCAAGAAGGTGAAGGCTATTAAAAGCGATAATGGTGGTGATTACATGTTGAATGAGTTTAAAAAATTTGTGTAAAAGAAGGCAT
Organism: Pinus taeda; assembly: GCA_000404065.3. Taxonomy (NCBI): domain Eukaryota; kingdom Viridiplantae; phylum Streptophyta; class Pinopsida; order Pinales; family Pinaceae; genus Pinus; species Pinus taeda. The sequence goes on from APFE030475015.1 coordinate 135,880, forward strand.
TCGATGAGATTTGATAGCACCCCACAACCCACAGTAGAACGAGGTGACTGAGAGGAAGAACTGAAGCATTGTGGGAGAAGCATGGGCAATGTTACATGACCAAATCCTACCTCTGCACTTGTGGGCTGAAGGATGCAACACAACGGTCTATTTGCAAAACAAGAGTCCTCATCGGATTCTTGGCATGATCACAACATAGGAGGCATTCTTGGGGATGAAGTAAAATGTGTTGCACTTTAGGATCTTTGGAGCCTTTGTCTATTACCATGCCTCCAAAGAATCAAGGAAGAAGCTAGAGCTGACAACAAAGTTGGGGGTATTTTTGGGTTACACAGAAACTCCCCACAACTACTGTGTGCGTTTTTCATCCCTTAGAATGACAGTTGTGCAACGGGATGTCAAATTTGATGAAGACAAAGCCTTGCAGTGCTCTCTTGAGAGGGATATTTAAATCCCACTAGAGGAAGAGATTTCAACTCCAAAGGAGGAGCCACGGGATGTTGTGGAGTAGCCACAAGTTGAGGAGCGGAGAGTGGAGACAACCACTCAAGAAGAATCATCCAAAGAAGGTAGGAAGATAACTAGAGAAGTTGAGAGACTTGTGCAAGATGTATGAGAGAATGTGGGTGCTCCTTCAAATCAATGTAGGCAGAGAAGATCACCAGATCGCTACACTGGCTACATGGATCTTATGATTGAGCTAGTAGAGAATGAGCCATCCTCTTTCAAGGAAGGAGTAGAACAACCAATATGGGTTGATGCAATGTTGGAGGAGTATGAATCCATTGTGAAGAACAGTGTTTGGGAAGTGTTCCCAAGACCAACATACAAATCAGTTGTGGGCTTGAGATGGATCTTCAAGGTGAAGAAGGTAGCAGACAGAAGCATAGAAAAGTACAAGGCTAGATTTGTGTCCAAGGGGTAATATCAGGTGGAGGGGATTGACTATGAGGAGAAATTTTCTCTTGTAGAAAGGTACGCATCCATAAGATCATTCCTTTCTTTGGCTACACAGATGGGGTGGAAGATCCACCAGATGGATGTGAAAATTTCATTACTCGGTGGATTTATTGAAGACAAGGTGTATATCGAGAATCCATAAGGTTTCAAGACTTTTTATTCAAAGTCTCATGTGTGCATAATCAAGCAATTGTTGTATGGTTTCAATAAATCACCCCATGCTTGGTACACCGAGATTGATGCTTATCTCATCGGTTTGGGCCTCACCAAAATTTAAGCGGATAAAAACCTCTATCATATTTTGGTAGAAGTTAAATTTTTGATTATTTTTTTATATGTTTATGACTTGATCCTAACTTGTAATGAGAATTTGATTAAATGTTGCAAGGAGTACCTTGCAAGAGAGTTCGATGTGAAGGAAATCAGCCTCATGCACTACTTCCTTGGATTGGAAATATGGCAAGGTGATGGGGAATTTTTGTCTCTCAAGGAAAGTATGCCAACAAGACACTTGAGAGGTTCTACATGGACATGTGTAAATCCATGGAGACTCCTCTAGTGACCAAATAGAGGAAAGAGGATGCCACTTCATGTGAGGAAGTGGATTCGACTGTTTACTGACAATTGGTTGGTTCACTCATGTATCTTGTGAACACATGACCATACATGTGTTATGTTGTAAACTAGATGAGTCAAGTTGTGCTGAGGAAAACCAAATTGTTTTGGAGGGCAGGAAAGCATGATCTATGGTACCTCAGAGGCACTACCCAGTTTGGACTTTGGTATAGATGGAAAGAGGGAGTGAAGTCGTGTGGCTTCACTGATGCATATTGAGAAGGATGTCCATCATACCAGAAGAGTACATCAACTGGAATTTTCAGTGTTGGGTTCGCAGAGTTTCTTGGTACAACAAGAAGCATAGATCAGTGGCACTAAGCTCAGGAGAAGCATAATACATGGTTGCAAGTCAAGCAACATGTGAGGCGATCTGGATGAGAGAGATACTTGTTGGCTTGTTTGATCAGATGATGGATCGTACTGTGATTTACTGTGATAATAAAAGTTGTATCAAACTCTCCGAAAATATTTTTTTTCATGATCGATCCAAGCATATTGATATTTGGTGTCACCATCTACGAGATTGTGTGTAGAGGTAGATTATGATGTTGTAGTGCATTTCAGTAGAGGAACAAGAGCAGATAATTTGACAAAGGCCTTGTCAAGAAGGAAATTTTGGTTCCACAGGTGCAAGATAGGGGTGGTTGATAATCCCTTTCTTTCTGAGAGGGAGTGTTGAAGATGCAACAAGAAAATATAGTTTTGACTTTGCCTTGGTCAAACTAGATTAAAATTTGAATTTATATTTCAACAAAATACTTGAAGGTAGTTAATTGAGGTGACATGGTACTTTTCACTCAATTAACTCAGTTAATTCAATTTGGAGAAGCTTGTGTTCAATTCAGCGTGATTGATTACTAATTTATAGCAATATATTTCAGTTAATTTGAGTTATTTTCAGTTTAACTAGTTCTAACTGCCAGAAGAACTAGTTGATGTCAAGTTGTGGAAGTGGAACTTCAACCACACTCAGTGATCAACCAGTTAACTGATCAATCAACCAAAAATAATTATTGCATGCAAATAATTTGAGTTATGCAATTGAGATGGAGATTCCAAGGCACTATACTATTGGTTGTAGCATATTCCAATGTGTACAAGGGTGCATGCAGTTAGAGAAATACTTAAGGAAATTGCGCAATTCCATGGTGTGAAATTCCTAAAAAATTGGGGCATTTTCCCAAGGGAAAAACGCAAGGAAATAGGATCTTGGAGGGCTTAAAAATTGGCCAAGTGTTAGCCAGAGTCATTTAGTCAGGCAGAGGGATAAACTATACACTTGCAGGGTGTGCTCAAGCTTGAGAAAGCATATGTATTTCTTTTCTATTATTTGATTAATGCAATATAGATAGTAAGGGGTTTTGAGCAGTTGCTTTCCCTTAGACAAATATTTGTGCATGCATGATGCTTCCTTTCGCATGTCTATGATTCTTATTATATATGATGAATTAACTTCTGCATATCATTAGAGTAGCTTCAAGTCTTGTGATTTACTAAATTTCATTAGTATTGAATCTACACATTAATTTCTATTGTCCTATGAAGATTCTTTCCTCTAAGTCTTCACTCTAAAATTAAATCTTTTACTCTTACATTGAGGAATGAGGATTACATAGGCTTTCGAATATCATAGTAGTTATCTTTGTTTACTTGGAAAATCCATCATTGTTCGCATATTAAATATTTCTTCCCATATACTAGCACAAACCCAATATACTAGTCTAAGACCCATTAAAGTCCCTTAACCCATATATCATGTATGTATCATTACATAGACCATTACACATCCATGATATCACATGTAAACCTTATTTAAGGAATTATTTTTGAATCAAAAATCCATTCTTATGAAGGTCACAACTAGTAACCAAGCATCATACAAAAGGATTAATTTATTTAACACATTCATACTTGAGAATTAATATATTAGTAACACCATCCATAAAATTTGAAACATGCACATGCACACACATACACACACACCCATATAGACCATTAAAATAAGTGTTTTTATTTCTTAAATGAAATATTTATATTTAAGTTAATGAATACAAATATACTTATATGAATTGTTTTAATCTTTTCCTAAAATTTAAGAAATGAGAACCACTCTCCACTTAATCATAGGCTTAGTTGCACCATGATTTTCCTAAAGGTATCCTCACCTGAGTCAAACTTGATGCCAGAAGATGTACTATCACTCAATCATTGAATTCTTAATTACATCAAATAATATGAAGGAAACTCTCCTTCATGCACAAAATCAAGGTAATTTCTATCAACCCACTATGTCAGGACTTGTTACATGTCACAAAATTACCATAATTGGATTGCATAGCACTAAGGGGTTATTTATTTTATAGTTGTCCCTTGGAACATCCCTCTTCATAATGCTTCTCGTCCTTACTCAATAAAAAATTTCAAAAATATCATGGCCTTCTCTTTCTTCATAGGTTGAATACTTTCATCTAATTTCTCTAACAAGGTATTTTACAATGTTTCTCTACACTCCCACACACATACTAATTTCCCCCTCTAAACAATAACACTCTTTATGATATATTTTGGTCCATAAACTAGACTGAAAGGTCAATTATAAAGTCTCTTGAAGGGTACTTCTCCCATATCTCTAGATAGTCTTGTACCTCTTCTAGATCTTCTCATGATTGCTGAAAATTGGTAGTTTGGCTACTAGCTCCTTTCTTCTCTAGATTTTGGAAAAACTAGAGACAATAAATTTAATTCAGTGCAAGATATTTTTGTTGATAATAAATTTCCCAATTTCCTCACAAATTACTCCCATGACTTCCTCTCACAACATCGAGATACATGTAGGTTTTTCCCTTCCTTTAGTTGTTGGAAATATATACTAAAATAAAACATTTACATTTTTTTATTGTGAAAGGAATCCCATATCTTCATTCACAAAAGGAAAGAAAATATATTTAGTATATACACACTTATAATCATGTGCATTCAACAAGGATCTGCCTAAATACTTTAGTAGCAAAAATTGTCAATAAATATGCTTGAAAGCATCCAAAAAGTGTCATAAGTAGGCGCAAAACTAAAAAATGAAATAATAATAATAATAATGAAAATTAAAAATTAAATTAAATAAATAAATACAATGGCTACTATCAATTATTGGAAACACTTGTCTTCCCCTTCTTCCTTTTCTTTTTTTTGGACCTGAATACCTTCCCCAACTTTGGAATTCACTGGAACCATAGCTAGGTCACACACAAATGCCTTGGAAGAATGCACCTTATCTAAATCTAAACTTTCTGAAAGGTGGACATGTTTGGCGTCAATTGTTTTTTCCTCCTTGTGTGTCGAGTTTGTCTATTGTTTTGTCAGAGTTTGAAAACAATATGAAACATAAACATTTTGAATTTTTGTATCGACCTCTAACAAAATAGTGATGTCCCTTTCCATTTTATCCTTTATTTTCCCCTATTGAGTTTCTTTGTTTTATCCCCCTTCATCATATGATGAGGGCATTTCATTGAAATGCTAACCTTTTGGCCCATATTTCTACCATTTCTTCTTTTTTATAGCCTTCTTGCCCAATGGAAATTTGTTTTACAAATGACTTGTTTAACAACACACACTGTTAGTATGAATTTTCTTGGAAGGTGTACCAAAACCAATTCACTTAATCACTAGTGAAAAGTGACCCTAACAACAATTTTTAGTTGTTTACGCTTCATATTTGCAATAATAAAAAGAGAGATATGTATAATAAAATATATATGTGATCCAAAATACCAAAAAAGAATAGAAATCCAATGTAATAACCTAATATGGAAAGACCTTTTAAAGGAATAATAATATTTTTATTCATAACACCTAATGAAGGAGATCTACAAAAGGGTTTGCAAATCCCCCTTCATGGGATGGGTCCTTTGATGCCCTTGATGCTTCAATGATCGATTCTCTCTCTCAATATGTGAACAATCCAAAATAGTATGTAGAACTCTAGTGGGAGCTTAAATGCAAGAAGATGATAATGGTGACAATGATAATGATCATGGTGAAGAATAAATGGAATACCCTCTTATTTATAACAAAGTATTGGGTTGGTCTCGAAAATGGAAAATAATAAAATAATATTGACCAAATCAAGATCTAACTGCTAGGAATACTTTATTATTATTTTGGAGAAGGAAATATCTTTATTTAGAAATAATTAACAAATAAAACGATTTATTAATTATTTCGTGGGGATTAATAATGGTGTGAAATTGAAATAATTATTAAATAGCGATTTAACAATTATTCCAATAATAGAATTAAAGAATAATAAATAAATAGTGATTTATTTAATTATTCCTATGTGATTTAGTCAAATGTGACAAGGAATAATTATCAAAGAATTATTTAATAATTATTCCTAGAGAAAATTAAATAAATAATGATTTATTCAATTATTCTCATATGGTATTTTAATTTTAATAAAAAGTAATTTAATAAAAATGGTTTACTAAATTATTTCCCATGGTGAAAGTGGTTTTACTATGGTAAAATTAATCCTACATGGTGTATTTCGATCCGCCTAGTTAGAAATGGCTAGGTGATCATTTTTTGGTGATAACATATTTCCCCCCAACCTATGTATGTTAGAAGCAAATTGTATGACTGAAATATATTGTAGGTTACACTTCCATGAGACACCAAAGGGGAGTCGTAGACAGAGAGAGAGAGAGAGATAGTTGAAGAAATGCAAGGAAGGACAGAGGAATGGAGGGGAGCGACCTACTAAATTGATATAATTCTCCTTTTATTTTGGAGTACATGATCTCAAATGAGGTACGGGAGGCACACCCATACCCATCGAGATAATAGAGTACAAAGAATAATGGTGAGCCCAACAATTTGGGACTAAGCGACAAATTACATGATACATGATATGCTAGCATCAATGGTCCGGAAAATCATACAATGAATCCCATATGCATAATGTGCCTAGAAATACATAGGCCAGGACTGAATATAATAACATCTAAGTATATGAGACATAATTCCCCTCAATCTTACACTGTGAGGGGAGATCACAACCAAAGAAGCACTGTTGAATAAGAAATGGCTCTGAAGATATGAATGGATCATCTGAAGGAGACATGCCTGTTGTGGGTGCTACAAACGACTGAAACTGAACACATAACATATGCGGAACTACTTCTGAGGCTAGATCAACATCTGTAGACATTCGGGCATGTGGCGGGCTAATTGAAATGCCACCCCCTCATGAGGTGTGGAACATCTCACACACCCAAGAATCACTAGTACAATCATCTGAATCACCAGACCATCAAGTGTATGATTCTCAATCGTGTGATATTGAGATGACGTCCAACATGTGAGAAACAAACAAGTCAAAGGAAAATGTTGATTCCCTTTACTTTCTCTGAGGCATCGAACAATAATGAATTATGGAACCAAGGTACACCGCTCTCTAGACCACACTTCTGAAATAAATGTGTTGAAGTCACCAGAAGAGGGCCCACTAGAGCTAAGGTTGTTATCACCAAAAAAAAACAAGGGTTTACATTTTTATTAGTCATGGTCTTAGATAAGTGTCAATCCACCCTATGTTTCAATGGGTAAGTGGTAGGTTAGGAGTCTCAAAGGTTTAATTTTTCATGTCCAAATAAAGTCTAACATCCTTTTTCTATGTTTTATGAGTCTTAAATTCTTGTTGGGAACTCATAGCTTAAGGCCAATTTGAAAAAATTTGAAATTAGCCTCGAAACGACATTTTCGTAGCACAGATAGTGTAAACTGTCTGTTTTGCACTACGAAAATGCTGCTCTTTTTGTAGCACTTTTCCCTGCGTGCTACGAAAGCGTGGATTCGTAAAAACAGTCTTGTCAAACATCAATCCAAATTTTCATTATTAAGTGTCAGATAGGAGTTAATCCTTAAGCATGCCACCACTCCAAACTCATCATTTCGAATTTAGGGTTCATTATGAAAGATAATTTTAAAATTCGAAAAGAGTTGGCTAGTCTCATCATTTTAGTTTGCATGCAAACCCATGAAACATAATTGTTTTCAAACAATAAACTTTGGTAATTGCTCACCAAGTTTTTCCTCATCCATAATTCAGGCGAGGCTGACCACCATTAGAAAGTGAGGCTGATCAACAGAGTTTCAAAAGAGGTCGGTTTTGTCATAGGAATTTAGAAGGAAAGATGACAGACGAGAAGAAACGGCACGGGTCTGATCATTGCTTGAGAACAGAGCCTGAAAGCACTGAGCTCTTAATCAAAGACAAAGTAGTTGTAGAAGCCTTCAAGAAAACAGGGTGCTGGAAGTTTTGTAAGAAATTGTAGGGAGGGCATACTTAGGTGACAAAGGAGTTTGCACTCCATTTCAATGGCTTAAGCACAAAGGTTGGAATGCTTAACTTGCAAATTTCTCCAGAGGTCATAGCGTTGGGGACAGAAACTCCTAGGGGGCAAGAGACATGGTTCAAAAACTTCAGATTCGACATGGAACCATGTAAGGTGTTCCTAAAGCCACCGTTTTCAAAAACCGACTTAACCAAGGTAGTTCCCAAAGATTACATCAAGGAAAACTATACCAACTTTCTCTTCAACATTCAGTGTTACTTCACCTGTAAAGGCAGATATCAAAAGGTTTATTCATATCATTTTAAACTCATGCTACATTTTACTAGTATGATTTCTCTAGATTTTCCTTACTTCTTATTTCAAAGTATAGCTAAGATGGTAGATAAAGTACAGTCAAAATCCCAAGGATGTGAGACTTCCCTATTTCATCATGGTCTAATTAAATTGATAGTTCTACATGAACTCAAAAGGGTCAACAAAGATTGGTCTTCATTTTTTTTTGTATGTGACTTTAGAGAAAAAAAACAAGGTGTAGACACTAACCCTAGGGTAAAAGGAACTCCATCAGCAGAAACCAACAAGTCTGTAATATACAAGGAAAAAGGTATGTTAAGTTGAAGCCTAGGAAGCAAGTGAAAGAGCAAGCAATAAAAACCCCAGTAGTCATTCTTGAAACTCCTAAATCTACCAAGGAAAAGATATCCGAGGTTAAAGGAAAGACACAAGAGCAGTCAACCAGAAAACCAGTTAAAAAGAGATTGACTAGAAGTCAAATTGCAAAGGAGAAAGGAAAAACAATGATCTCAGGAGAAGGTTCAATCTTGAAAGGTGATTTAAATGATATCTTAAAGGCCATTGACATTACAGAATCCCCTTTGGTACAGGAAGATGTGACAAAATTTGATCAAAGGAATTCGAAGAAAGTGAAACCCTCCAAGAAACTGGAATTTTAGGATGATGTTACAACATTTGTTTTTAAACCTAGAAATCCCTTAACCAAGCAATCCAAGAAGACGTAAGATTCCAATGTTGAATTGGAGAGAACAAAAGAATCCTTTGCTGTTCAAGAGGAGTTGATAGACTTACCATCTCCAAGACCTTAAGGAGATAAAAACACAGTTCCTACCACTCAAACAGAAAAAACTAGTTATGAGGTTATGGAAGAAAGGTTACAGGCTGCCAACAATGAAATTGCTAAACTAAGAATGAGAACAAGAGATCATGCTACTGAAAGGACAAATTTAAAAAAAATGAAGGCTCTCTGGGAGGCTGAAAAGGTGTCCAAACCAGAAATAGTTAGCAGTGAAAATCAATACTTTACCTGGACTGTTCCTGCAATCAAAGAAGCCAGATTTGTAAGGAAAATTAATGCTCAACTGAGAGCTACAAATAGGGGATTGAAGAGAAAAATTGAAGATCTAGAAATACAACTAACCAAAGTTGGAAAATGGTCTACAACAATAATGAAACAGGGTGTTGAAAAGGGACACTGAAGGAAATATATTAAAACAATTTTTGCACATAAGGAGTTTTGGCATATAAAAGGAAGATTAGCTGTGAAGAAGAATATCTATAAGGGTAAATGATTTTGATTTTTGGTTGATCATACCACTCTTCATGAATTTTTGATAAACTCCCAAACTACAGTTTTTGAAAGCCATGTTAAAAAACAGCATACACAGCAATTTCGTAGTGCGCTACAAAACTGGTGAAGATGATCATTTAGCACTTATGGATGCTTTTCGGAGGTAAGGTTTTATTAGTTCCAAATTTTGAAGCTGCTGGTAGACATGGGATCATGTATGAACTCTCAGATGGTAGTGGTATAGATATCAATGTTCAAGGAGTATTTCATAGGTAATATGAAGGTTGTGCTACGAAAACAGAGTATTTTTGTAGCACAATCATGTTTCATCCTTCACACCATATGCTCGAGTTTCCTTTTTGCACAGGTGGAAAATGATGTTTCAACAGATTATTAATGCATTCCACATACACACCAGCAAGAAACTGTTTCAAGATAAGCACAAAGGGTTAAGGGCCTTAAAAGTAGGAACTCTGTCTCCTAGTTTTCAGGATAGTTAGGTCATAACTCAACAAGTTTTGCAACAACACTATGGACATCATCAAACTCAAAGACATGGTTGGCATTTGATTAAAGAATGTATTGAAGACCTAGATAAGGTTGTTGAAACCATGTTTTAGGAGTTTTACTCCTATTTGTATTAGGACTCTTAAAGATAGCTAGTTGCCAAGTTGCAATTAAATAGTTTGTTTTGTGAATAGATAGGTGCCTAATTTAGGAATTTGAATTCCTCTAAAGGTGGATCATAGTATCCAAGGATGTAAGACTCTATATAAAGCTTGAGAATCAAATTCCTCAAGTTTTGAAATTTCACTAGTAAAGGAAAGATTGTGTTATTGTAAGAAACTGTGGTTTTCATACTTAATACAGAGATCAGTTTGACTACTCAAGATTCACAAGGAGTTTATGTGTTTGATGTTCTTATGGTTTTGTTCAATTAATTATTTGAATTAGTATGAGCTTGTGATACTTAGAATTCATTGGAAAATTCTCTAACTTCCTTCACATGCTTGTAAACTGTGTTGATTCACTTAGTTATTGTTTTATTTATATACCTAAACTCTAAGTGCCTTGACTTCCATGTTTTTTTGATCATGTTGTTTTGTTGAAGACTATTTTGACTCCATAGCCCAATAGATATTTGCTAATCATAGTTTCAACCAATCAACCAGTTATACTTTTTTTCATTTTGTTCCTAGAGTTAGCCATCTAATCATTAATCAAAAACCCTAAACCTAGTGAGAGAGCCCTCTCAGGCTAAGGAGGCTAAGCCTCAACCAAAAGATTGGTTTGAAAGAGTTACTCAGAGTCTACTTGATCAACAACCTATCAAGGTCAGATTTTGTGATAACATTTTGGTGCGTCTGTCGGGAGCCTGAAGATTACTCATTCTTAAAATCAAGAAGCTGAATTTCTAAAGGTAGCAAGAGCTCATAAAGTTTCTAGAGGCCACAATCTATCTTGGTGACTCCATATATTTTCAAAGTTTTAAAGGTGGCTTTGAGAAGGAGATACACATGGAGCAATCTTGATCCCAATCCACCTACCATTGGAGACAACCCTAACACTGCTTCAAGAGTCAGTCAAATATTTTCATAAATATCAGGTACTCCATCTTATTCAAAATCTTTGCTCTTTGAATTCTCAAGAAGTCCTGAAGACAAAAAAGTTGATGATAAAATTCATGAAGTATTGGTTAGATCATAAAATGAAGAGGAACTCATTGTTATTATCTTAGACTTGCAAAAGAGAGGAATTGACACCTCAACCCTAGTATCACAAGAAGACAAAGAAGAATTTTGGGAAGTTGTTACCTCTGAGCTATTGTTAGAAAAGGAAGCTTTAGATAAATTGAAAAAACTTGACCCTTTTGAAGTCCTGCTGAAATCTAAAGTTGGTTTACCTCTTCCAAATTGGAGTTTATTTATTAGTGGTTTACAGAAGCCAAGTAGTCCTCCTCATATCAGTTCTTCATCTTCTGTTTCTGCTATTCCTAGTGGTTTACAGAAACCAAGCAGCCCTCCTCATATAAGTTCCTCGTCCTTTGTTCTTGTAATTCCTGTAACTACTGTTCCTCCTTTAATCATGGCTGCACCTACTAGGTATGCTCCACTTGTGCTCTCTGCTGTTTTGCATGACCTGCCTAGGAAATATGCTGCTAGGATCCCAACCTGGGGTAGTGATGAAGAAATTATAGTAGAGGAACATGTAGACAGATTTAATGATTTTGTTTACAGAGAAGAATTCGATGATGAGGATGTGAAATTAAGACTTTTTGCACAAAGCTTCATTGGTGAAGTTAGAAAATGGTTTAAAGCTCTTACACCAGGAAGCATTCAAAATTGAGTAGAGTATGAAGATAACTTTCTAAGGAAATGGGGAAATAGAACTAATCCAGTTCAATCACTTACTAAATATAACAACCTTAGAAGAGAATCTGATGAAATTGTTCAAAATTTTTCAAAAATATTCAATAAAGTGTTTAACTCAATTCTAGCTCGTTTGAAACCTCTAGAAGCCCTAGCACAAATGAGATATGCTCTCTCTTATAGAGAGAAAGAGAATCTCCTACACTTTCTGAAATGCAGAATGATGTGGTAAAGGTAGAGGTAAACATGATAGCTGCCAAAAAGTCAAAAATGGGAAAAACAAAATTGAAAGAAGAAGAGAAACCTTCCTCTTCAGCCCCTGAAGATAAATTAGACTCAATGATGAAAACCATGGAGAAGTTGATGGATAGGTTAGCTCTTGGAAACACCTCTGCTCCTCCTGTGCAACATGAACCTCAATTTAGAAACCCTCAATTTAGGAGACCTCAAAACCAACAAAGACAAATAGAAAATAGAAATCAGCAACCTGACCCTCCAACGACACCTCCTTTTCAATAGAATTTGGTTGATGAAAAAGATGATCGTAAAATTCTTGAAGAATATATCCATTTCCTTGACGAAGAGATGTCAAGAATTTTCTTGACTAAAGAAGAACATTATGAGTTAGATTTGACCAATCAAGAGGAAGAGCCTTTAGATTATTTTAAAGGGTATCAACATGCTATCTTTGAAATGCAAAAACAATACAATCTTAGAAACAGAAACATTCCAACTATTGCAAACAAAGCATAGCCCAAGAAAGATGCTTCAAAGGTGATTGAAGCCAAAAATGATACCCCAAAGGTTGTGGAAGATAAGAAAGACTCTCCACTTGGTAAAAAAGACACTTAAGTCCCTCCTCTTATCAAAGAAGCTAAAAAATCTATTTCTATTTTCAACCTTGAGAATGAAATTTCAAAGATCAAAATATCAGGCCCTTTTAGTGAGATTCTCAAGGTAAATAAATATAGAAGCAAGATTGTTGAGATGTTGAATTCACAACCAGGAGCTACTGATATTTTAAATGTCCAAGAAGATAATCCTACAATATATTTGGGTCCAAGGTTAGAAGATGATCAAAATGAGGAGTTTCCTCCTTTCTATGTAAGCATTAGTATTCATGATATGACTTTACATAACGCTATGTTGGATTCAGGGGCTTCTCATAATCTCATGCCCAAATTAATTATGGAAAGGTTAGGGTTACAGGTAACAAGACCATGTAAGGATCTATTCTCTTTTGACTCAAAAAGAGTTCAATGTATTGGTTTAATCAAAGATGTTGTTGTTGGTCTAACACAAATCCCAGCAAAGACAATTGTTATGGACATTGTTGTGGCTGATATTCCACCAAAGTTTGGGATGTTTCTATCAAGATCATGGGTAGCAAAAATCAAAGGCACAATGCAGATGGACCTTACTTACGCCACCATTCCTGTTTCTGGTGAACAAAGGAGATTGTATCAGGAGACTAGAATGGCTTATATGGTAAGTAGCAAAGATAAACCTAAGAATTGTCCTGTTTATTCATTTGATACTAAACTTGGATCTGCCATTCTTTTTAATGAGTCAGTTGATAGTGGACTGGAAGAAATGAAAGCAAAAAATCAATCAGCAAGAAAATGACAAAGAGATGAAAGGATGGTGGTCAATGTACTTTGATGGATCAATAGGAAAAGAAGGGGCTGGAGTAGGAATTTGGATCACAAGTCCAAGTGATGAGAGTAAGTTTTACTCTTACAAACTAAATTTTGATTCCACAAATAACATGGCTAAGTATGAATCTTTGATTTTGGGTCTAGATGTTTTGAAAAGAATGAAGGCTCAAAATATTTCTGTTTTTGGAGATTTTGAATTGGTTATTAGACAAGTTGAGGGTGTCTATCAAACAAAGGACGTAAGAATGAGAGCATATAGAAATCTAGTTTTAGACATGTTGTATAATTTTCAAGCATATTCTTTCACTGTCAAAACTAGAGACCAAAATTCCATTGTTGATTCTCTCACTGTTTCGGCAAGTCTTTTTGCCATTCCTATTCATTGTTCTAAGAAATATGAGATTGAGGTTCGTCGTAGACCAACTATACCAGATAATATCACCAATTGGAAAGTTTTTGAAGATGATCAATAGGTAAAGAATTTTATTGAGTTGAAAGAAGAATTTGAAAGTACTCAAGTAGATCAACAAAACATGCTTGTTGAGTCTAAAGAAAATTCTGAAGTCTTGCAATTAAAGAATAATTCAATACCAAAGGGTCTTATTCCTCTTGAGAAGTTTTTTGATCAGAATGATGTGTTCAAATCACCAAAGATGCAAGTTGATGAAGAGGATGTAGAAAGTTGTAATCTGGGTACATCAGCTTTCCCTAAAATGATCAAAATTTCTAAGTTTCTTTCAGTCGATATGAAATTCAAGTATATTGAGATGATGAAGAGGTTTGTTGATGTTTTTGCTTGGAGCTATGCTAACTTAAAACAGTATGATCCTTCCATTATTCAGCATACTATTCCTATTAAAGAAAATGAGAAACCATTCAAACAGAAGTTGAGAAGAATTAATCCCCTTCTCATGCCATTGATTGAAAAGGAGATTAAGAAATTGTTTGATGCTAAAATCATTGTCCCAATAAGATTCTCAAATTGGCTTGCAAATTTGGTTCCGGTTAGAAAGAAGAGTGGAGAAATCATAATTTGTATTGATTTTAGAAATTTGAATAAGGCTTCATTAAAGGACAACTATCCTCTTCCCAAGATGGATTCAATTCTGCAAAATATTGTTGGTTCACAAAGAATGTCTATGCTTGATGGATTCTCAGGGAACAATCAGATTCTTGTGCATCCAAATGATCAGGAGAAAACAACCTTCACAACACCATGGGGCACGTTCATGTACACCAACATGCCTTTTGGTCTCATGAATGCAAGAGCTACTTTCCAAAGAGCAATGGACATTGCTTTTCCTGAAGAAAAGGACAAGATGGTGGTTGTTTATCTTGATGACATCATAGTCTTTTCAAAGAAAGAAGAAGATCACCTGAAACACCTAGAAAAAATTCTGCTGAAATGTAGAAGGTTTGGTATCTCTCTCAATCCTACTAAAAGCATCTTTGCATTAACTACAAGAAAATTACTTGGTCATATTATTTCTGAAGACGGAATTAGGATTGATCCTAATAGAGTTAATGCCATTCAAAGGGTAGATTTACCAAGAAGTATGAAAGAAATTAAATCATTTCTTGGAAAAGTGAATTTTGTTAGGCGCTTCATTCCTAACTTTGTTGAGATTGTCAAAGATATAACAAGGATGTTAAAGAAAGGAGTTGATATTAAATGGACAGCTGAGGCAAAGAATTATTTTGAGCAAATTAAGAAGGCACTCACACAAGCACCAGTACTCATCAATCCAGATTTCTCAAAAGAATTTCTAGTTTTTACATTTGCTTCCAAAAACACAATTGTTGGAGTTTTGCTTCAAAAGGGAAATCAAGGTACTCAATAGCTTATCCCTTTCTTTAGTAGAACATTAGCTAATGCTGAGCTGAAGTATAATATTATAGAAAAATAGGCTTATGCTTTGGTAAAAGCCATTAAAGACTCAGAATTTACATTCTGCATTCTCACATTGTGGCATATGTTCCAAGAACTATGGTGAAAGATATTCTAACTCAGGCAGATCCTGATGGAAAAAGGGGAAAATGGATTGCAAAATTGCTGGAATATGATATAGACATCAAACCAACCAAATTGGTGAAGGGACAAGGATTGGCAAAGTTAATGACTCAGTCAAACTTGGATTGTCTGGACATAAATCTGAATGCAGAAATATCAGAAATTTCTAATGATGAGGAAGAATTGGTTCCAGTTGATGAGAAATATCTTGTTTCAGATTGGTACAAAGATGTGGTATTTTTTTTACAACATCCAAAAGCTCCAGCTAATATAAAAAAATCCAAAGCAAGGTTTGTTAAGTTGAAATCTTTGAGATATTTTATATTTGACAAAAATCTGTTTTGGAAAGATACAAGAGGAATTTTCTTGAATTGTTTACTTGAAGAAGAGGCTGAAAAGGTCATTGAAGAATTCCATAAAGGTGATTGTGGAGGACACCATTATTGGAAGGCTACAACAAATAAGATTCTAAGAGTGGGATATTTTTTGCCAACATTGTTTAAAGACATTTGCAAAAGATTTTCTGCATGTCATGAATTCCAAATTTTTGAAGGAAGAAGAAAACTTGTACCTCTACCTTTGGTTCCTATCTATGTGGAAGCACCCTTCCAATAGCGGGGGTTAGATTTTATTGGGGAAATACATCCATCATCATCAGGATAGCATCGTTGGATTCTCACTGCAACAAATTACTTCACCAAATGGATAGAGGTGATTCCAACAAGGCAAGCTAATGATTCTGTAATTATTTCTTTTCTAGAGAATAATATATTGTCCCGATTTGGCTGCCCCATGAAGATTATAACAGATAATTCTCAAGATTTCAAGTCTAAGAAAATGATTAATTTTTGTCATCAATATCACATCACTCTTGGACACTCTACAACATACTATCCGCAAAGAAATGGTCTTGTTGAATCATCAAATAAGAGTATTGTAAGAATCATCAAAAAGTTATTGTAGGAGAACAAGAAAGCTTGGCACTTAAAGCTGAAGTACACCTTATGGGCTGACAATATATGTACAAAGAGGTCAATTGGTACTTCACCATATGAATTAGTTTATGGTGCTGAAGTTGTTTTTCCAACATCACTGGGGGTACCAGTCATGAAACTAATTCAAGGACTTGAAGAAGAACCAAATTCCATTAAGAGGAGGATAAACCAGCTGATAGCTTTGTAGGAGAAGAGGAATGAAGTCTATGACAACCACCAACATGCTTAAAATAGAATTAAAAGTACATTTCACAGGAAGATTAAAGAAGACAATTTCCAAATACAAGACAAAGTGCTAAAATGGGAGGCCAAAATTGAGGAAAAGGGCAAGCATGGTAAGTTTGAGAATTTATGGAAGGGTCCTTTTAAGATAGCTGGTTTTCATGGGAACAACACTTATATATTACAGGAAATTGATGGAGGATCATATGTTGGAGAGCCTGTCAATGGCAGGTTAAAGCATTATACTTGCTAAAGTTTCATCCGCCACTCATGACATTGTATATATTCCATTTTTCTCAATTTCTATTGCTAATAATGACAAGCTAAAATAGAGAGCTCAAGCCCGATTTGAAGGCCCAACAGTTTGAAGAAGATGCTTATCAAGTCAAATAAAAGTATTTGTTTTTACCAAAAATGAATAGCATTGGATCTACGAGTTCTTAGTGTGCCACAGGGGTACACTATCCCAAATGGAGCCGCTGTTATCACCAAAAAAAAAACAAGGTTTTACATTTTTCTTAGTCATGGTCTTAGATAAGTGTCAAGCCACCCTATGTTTCAATGGGTAGGTGGTAGGTTAGGAGTCTCAAAGGTTTAATTTTTCATGTCCAAATAAAGTCTAACATCCTTTTTCTATGTTTCATGAGTCCTACATTCTTGTTATAAACTCATAGCTTAAGACCAATTTGAAATTTTTTGAAATTAGCCTCGAAACCACATTTTCATAGCATAGATAGTGTAAATTATCTATTTTGCACTATGAAAATGCTTCTCTTTTCATAGCACTTTTCCCTGCATGCTACAAAAGCGCCAATTCGTAAAAACAGTCTTGTCAAACATCAGTCCGTTAATATTCCTTTAAAATTTTCATTATTAGGTGTCAACTAGGAGTTAGTCCTTAAGCATACCACCGCTCCAAACTCATCATTTAAAATTTAGGGTTCATTATGAAAGATAGTTTCAAAATTCGAAAAGGGTTGGCTCGTCTCATTGTTTTAGTTTGCATGAAAACCCTTGAAACAAAATTGTTTTCGAACAATAAACTTTGGTAATTGTTCACCAAGGTTTTCCTCATCCATAATTCAAGCGAGGCTGATCAATAGAGTTTCAAAAGAGGTTGGTTTTGTCACATGAATTTAGAATGAAATATGATAGAGGAGAAGAAATGAAACATGTCTGGTCATTGCTTGAGAACAAAGCCTGAAAGCACTGAGGTCTTAATCAGAGACAAAGAAATTGTAGAAGCCTTCAAGAAAATAAGGTGCTGGAAGTTTTGTAAGAAATTGCAAGGAGGGCATACTCAGGTGACAAAGGATTTTGAACTCCATTTCAATGGCTTAAGCACAAAGGTTGGAATGCTTAACTTGCAAATTTCTCCAGAGGTCATAGCGTTGGTGACATAAATTCCTAGGGGACAAGAGACATGGTTCAAAAACTTCAAATTCGACATGGAACCATGTAAGGTATTCCTGAAGCCACAGTTTTCATGAACCAACTTCACCAAGGTAGTTCCCAAAGATTACATCAAGGACAGCTATACCAACTTGCTCTTCAACATTCAACATTACTTCACCTGTGAAGACATATTTCAAAAGGTTTATTCATATCATTTTAAACTCCTGCTAAATTTTACTGGTATGATTTCTCTAGATTTGCCTTACTTATTATTTAAAAGTATAGCTAAGATGGCAGATAAAGTATAGTTAAAATCCCAAGGATGTGAGACTTCCCTATTTCATCATGGTCTAATTAAATTGATAGTTCTACATGAACTCAAAAGGGTCAACAAAGATTGGTCTTCGTTTTTGTTTGTATGTGACTTTGGAGTAGAAAATCAAGGTGTAGACACTAACCCTAGGGTAAAAGGAACTCCATCAACAGAAACCAGCAAGTTTGTAATGTCCAGGGAAAAAAGGTATGTTAAGTTGAAGCCTAGGAAGTAGGTGAAAGAGCAAGCAAGAAAAACTCCAGCAGTCATTCTTGAAACTCCTAAATCTACCAAGGAAAAGATATCCAAGGTTAAAGGAAAGACACAAGAGCAGTCAACCAGCAAACCAGTTCAAAAGAGATTGACTAGAAGTCAAATTACAAAGGAGAAAGGCAAAACAATGATCTCAGGAGAAGGTTCAAGCTTGAAAGGTGATTTAAATGATATCTTAAAGGCCATTAACATTACATAATCCCCTTTGGTGCATGTAGATGTGACAAAATTTGATCAAAGGAAGTCGAAGAAAGTGAAACCCTCCAAGAAACTGGAATTTGAGGATGATGTTACAACATTTGTTTTTAAACCTAGAAATCCCTTAACCAGGCAATCCAAGAAGATGCAGGAGTCCAATGTTGAATTGAAGGGAATAGAAGAATCCTTTGTTATTCAAGAGGAGTTGGTAGACTTACCATCTCCAAGACCTGAAGGAGACAAAAACACAGTTCCTGCCACTCAAACAAAAAAAACTAGTTATGAGGTTATGGAAGAAAGGTTAAAGGTTGCCAACAATGAAATTGCTAAACTAAAAATGAGAAAAAGAGAGCATGCTACTGAAAGGAAAAATTTCAAAAGAATGAAGGCTCTATGGGAGGCTGAAAAGGTGTCCAAACCAGAAATAGTTAGCAATGAAAATCAATACTTTACCTGGACTGTTCCTGCAATCAAAGAAGCCAGATTTGTAAGGAAAATTAATGCTCAACTGAGAGCTACAAACAAGGGATTGAAGAGGCAAATTGAAGATCTAGAAATACAACTAACCAAAGCTGGAAAAGGGTCTACAACAATAATGAAACAGGGTGTTGAAAAGGGGCAGTGAAGGAAATGTATTAAAACAATTTTTGCACATAAAAGGAGTTTTGGCATATAAAAGGAAGATTAGCTGTGAAGAATAATATCTATAAGGATAAGTGATTTTGATTTTTGGTTGATCATATTAGTCTTCATGAATTTTTTATAGACTCCCAAACTACAGTTTTTGAAGGCCATGTGAAAGAAGAGCATACACAACAATTTCGTAGTGTGCTACGAAACTGTTGAAGATGATCATTTAGCACTTATGGATGCTTTCTGGAGTTAAGGTTTGATTAGTTCCAAATTTTGAAGTTGCTGGTAGACATGGGATCATGTATGAACTCTCAGATGGTAGTGGTATAGATAGCAAAGCTTCAAGGAGTATTTCATAGGTAATATGAAGGTTGTGCTATGAAAGCAGAGTATTTTCGTAGCACAATCATGTTTCATCCTTCACACCATATGCTTGAGTTTCCTTTTTGCATAGGTGGAAAATGATGTTTCAACAGATTATTAATGCATCCACATACACACTAGCAAGAAACTACTTGAAGATAAGCACAAAGGGTTAAGGGCCTTAAAAGTAGGAACTTTGTCTCTTAGTTTTCAGGACAGTTAGGTCATAACTCAACAGGTTTTGGAATAGCACTATGGACATCATCAAACTCGAAGACATGGTTGGCAGTTTATAAAAGAATGTATTGAAGACCTAGATAAGGTTGTTGAAAGCATGTTTTAGGATTTTTAATCCTATTTGTATTAGGATTCTTAAAGACAGCTATCTGTCAAGTTGTAATTAAATAGTTTGTTTTGTGAATAGATAGGTGTCTAAGTTAGGAATTTGAATTCCTCTAAAGGTGGATTATAGTATCCAAGGATGTAAAACTCTATATAAAGCTTGAGAATCGAATTCATCAGGGTTAGAAATTTCATTAGTAAAGGAAAGTTTGTGTTATTGTAAGAAACTGTGGCTTTCATACTTAATACAAAGATCAATTTGACTACTCAAGATTCACAAGTAGTTTATGTGTTTGTTGTTCTTATGGTTTTTTTCAATTAATTATTTGCAGTGGTATGAGCTTGTGATACTTAGAATTCATTGGAAAATGCTCTAACTTTCTTCACATGCTTGTAAATTGTGTTGATTCATTGTGTTACTATTTTATTTATAAACCTAAACTCTAAGTGCCTTGACTTCCATGTTTTTCTAATCAGTTGAAAACTATTTTGACTCCATAGCCCAATAGATGTTTGCTAATCATAGTTTCAACCAGTCAACCAGTTATACTTTTGTTCATTTTGTTCCTAGAGTTAGCCATCTAATCATTAATAAAAAACCCTAAACCTAGTGAGAGAGCCCTCTTAGGTTGAGGAGGCTAAGCCTCAACCAAAATATTGGTTTGAAAGAGTTACTCAGAGTCTACTTGATCAGCAACCTATCAAGGTCAGATTTTGTGATAAGAAAGGCAATGAGGAATCCTCAACAAAGGCACGATGGATCATAGTAAATTAATTGATGGACTGACATTGGGAATGATGATGGAAGGAAACAAGATGATTGGCAGACTAACGAATTCCCTTGTCAGAGCATAATATGCATGGTTGACCTGGTAGCGACTGACTCGATTTCGGAGGGGATGGAAAATTACTCAGATGACGGCTTTTCAAAGACATAGCAATGTAGATGAAGGTTGAATATGAGCATAATGGGATGAATGCGACACAAATATGTATGGAAAATTGTAACTAGACTCAAGGGGTCTTGGAATAGACTCTATAGGTGCAAGGGTGACTCATCTCTAATGCTCTAAATAAGGGTGACTCGATGATACTCCCACATGGGGGAGGCCCAGAGGGGACCATAAAAACATGAGTAGATGATGATTAATAATGATGAAAATTGACAAATGAGTCAACCAGTGTATAGGTAAAGTGGTACCAGAGTACGAGTGGCTCAAATGGAGAAATTTGATTTTAATAGGTAGCAAAGTGAGACCTCGTGGGAAAACTGGCTTCCTGGTGAAGTGTCAAATTACCAAAAACAAAGGGACCAATCATTAGGGGAATTTTGAGGTCTAAAATGGGCCTCTTGAGGAAATTATAAAATAATAGTGGAAATAATAAAATAAGATTAGGTTACATCATCAAATTGAGGAAAAAAAGAAAAAACTACATTTTCAACTCGTATTTTCAACTTATCTCCCTATGGGTTTGCTCAAATTTCAAGCGGGAACACTCGTTGGATGTAGAATTTGGTTCCTCATCCAAGGAGTACCCATGTTGCATATTCTACACGAAAAATGATAAATACATATAATAAAAAAACGTGATTGCAATCACATTTTTTCATCTATTTCTCATTTTTCATGTAGCTGGGTCCATCAAAAGTTTGCAAATGGGTACTCTTTGGATGAGGAATTAAATTTTGCATCCTAAAAATACTCCCACTTGAAATTTGAGTAAAACATTAGGGAGATACTTTTAAAATACAAGTTGAAAAAGTAGTTTTATTATTTTATTATTTTTTAATCTTTTTACTTTTTTACTCCAAAAATGGTGAATCATCCCCCATGGTTGACATCATCATTGTAGAAATTCTCACTATAGATCACCTGATAATACAATATACTAAAGCAAAATACTTAATCTACTTCTACAAACAAACTTTCGAAAGCTTAATCGATGTGAGCAAGATCAAATAGAACACATATAACAAAGAATGAGAAATCAATGACACATGAACACAGAAGAATACTCTGGGGAAAGCCTCAGCTAAAAGCCTTGACCTGTGTATTATCATACATGTGGAAATATGTCAAAATTACATAAATTTTTTGCTCACAAGCTATCCAGCTCTCAGTACAATCCCTCAATGCTGCTCATAGAAAGAATAGACAACACATATGCCTTCCTTCAGTCCTTTAAGGCTCCTATTTCCTTGCGATGTTTCTCCTGAGTCCTCCAGCTGCAACCTATGTGATTCTCACCTCACACACAACACTGACCTCTGAAATAATTGTGCAATCCTGAAGGAGATAATTCCTTTGCATGGATGAGCTTCCTACATAGGAAAATTCCTCCAACTGTTAGTACATTGTCCCTTCCTCTGATCTCAACTGGGTCTCTAACTAAACTGACATGCACGAGTTATTTATGAGAGAATATTCAGTGATCTGAAGTGCAGTAGTTACATGCATGCATGCATTAACTAAATGAACTCACAATTAGTTCCACAAACTATTGGAACTAAGCTAACTGGACTTAACTCGATTAACTGAGCTAACTAATTACAACTCAAAGTACAACTCATCCTGATCTTCTTAATTAAGGGATAACTTACTCAATCAAAGGGATAACTGTTGCATGTCTTCACATAGAAATCATGCTTGATTTTCTCCAACTAATTAACTCAAGATGAATTAATTAATTATTTTTCAAACCGCTGCTAAGATCAAGTTCGACTTTTAATTCTCAATTTTAGTTTAGGTACTAACTAAAATTGGAATGTATCCCAAAATGCTATTTATAGAAATGTTATTTTTAACATTTCTATTTTATCATTCCTTGTTTCTATTCCAACACTGGTACCTGAAATGCTATTTATAGCATTTCTATTTTTAGCATTTCTTGTTGCCATTTTCAATAATCCCTCTCAACAAGAAAGGCATTCAACTCAAACCCGATCGTAAACATTTGGAATTTTTTGCATGCAACACTTCTCCCTAGTGTTGTTTCTCCAACCTGAATCTAAATGATGCCTCTGTCATCAAAGTATCTAACTAATATTGCCTCTGTCAACTGAAAACTCTGCACCTCTGTGCTCTTCAGTATCTGACTGCTCTAGCCTTTATCACTTTGATCTTTGACTACATCAATCACACTGATTCCTGCTGCTGCATCCATGCTGTTTCTCGTCCTATCTCCTAGCACTGCACCTCCTCTCATCATGTTGCATCGTGCTACCCACTGCTACACTACAACTGTTGGAAATAATACTGAGAGTGGGGGTGAATCAGTGTTATCTAGTCAATTATTTTCTTTTTCAAAACCAGAACATATATGCTACTTCAGTTAGAGAAAGCCGCGTATATATGCAACTACAGAGAAGGAAACCCACGTATACCATGCAGACTTATAATTTAAAATATTCTATAGATGTTGAACATTAATATGTGCATCAAGATCATATAAACAGTAACCAGGAACAGAAAAATAGAGTAGAAGACAATCACACACAAGACCACAAGATATAAGGTGAAAACCACCTGCTGCAATATGTCTGTATCTTTTCAATTAGAAACTTCTTTTTACAATGATTCTGTATTGGTGCAGTCCTTTACTAGTACGCAGGCTGCTACCTGCAGAGAGCTACAACCCTCTCTTGTTTTCTAGCTTCTCCTAGGAGGGAGATACAACCCCCTTAGTTCTTGTACTAGTTGAGATACTAGTACGCAGGCTACTACCTGTAGAAGACTACAACCTTCTCTTCCTTCCAGGGACCACGTTTCATAAATTTTCAGACTGGATCCACAAATAACATCAATAAAACATCAAGAATTTCTGCATCAACCAATCACATCTTCACCAATCAAAACTGAATCAAAATAAACACTTCTCTGACGACTGTACCGAGATCATAATAACAGTAATCACACCCCACTTCTGAACCCAGAACACTGTAGCAATAAACAGAAGCAGCTAGAACATAAATCAAGAGATGTACGCTACTTCACTATTCAGAAACCTGTGTGCATACGCTTATGTGTCAATACCGACCTGCGTATATGCGACTTTCCCTTACAAGAACAACGTGTATACGCACCTTCACTTCACTGAACCTGCGTACAGATCTATAAATTCACTCTTTCAAACATTCAGATATTAGTTGACCCAGATTATCAAATTTATAGATCAAGCATGCGCCACATATCACAGATCAAAATCATATAGAGATACCACTATTCCAGCCTTAAGATTTTGACCCATCAATAGAACTTATCCTTCTCCTTGCGCTCAGGTTCCTTCTTTATTTAGATCCAGATCTACACCATAACCTAATCACAATATTCCAGATCTAGCACTTTATCAGATATTCAATAATTCAGAAGATGCCTTGCCAAATGATCTCCTTCCTCTTTTATAGCCTTAGGCCTTTCACAATACCACAGACCAAAAACCATAACAATTCAATACCATGGACCCAATACTTGGGATCAACACTTATGAAAAGATACCATGGCCCAAAACCATAGATTCAAATACCAAGTACTAAATACCATGAACCAACCATAAGATTTCCCATGTGCGTGTGCTTTTCCCTGCATGAAAGTGCGTGAACTTTTCTCTGCATGAAAGTGCGTGAACTTTTCTCTACATGAAAGGAACTTTTCTCTGCATGAAAGTGCATGAACTTTTCTCTGTATGAAAGAAACTTTTCTCTGCATGAAAGTGCATGAACTTTTCTCTGCATGAAAGTGCGTGAACTTTTCTCTGCATCAAAGTGCGTGAACTTTTCTCTACATGAAAGGAACTTTTCTCTGCATGAAAGTACGTGAAATTTTTGGTTCGCACCTTTTGATCTGAGCACTTGTGGAACCAGAAAATAACTTTGTTGCACTATAATTTATCATATGAGATGAGTGGGTTGCCATCAAGTACAACATATGTATCATAATGCCAACAACAACTCAATTACTGAGAAGTGAGTAACTGATCTCCCAACTGACCTCCCTGTTGGGCTAGAAACATCCTCTGATGTTGAAGCTTCCTCTGCAACTCCATCTGCATCTATCTCTACCCACTTAGCCAGTCTTGCTACTCCTCGTCGGGGCTCCCGTAGCAAGGTCTAATCAAAGAGGTTGGGTACCTCAAGGATCTTGCCCCTATTCCAGCCTTCTTGGGACTATCACTCCACATCACCCCACCTCCCACCTGGAGGTATGGATGCATGTGATCTCCCTACCCACTTGGCTCAAAATTTCCACCTATTGGAGGTCTCTGCATGAGTGGTGCATCCACTCGGTCTCCTCTCGGCTTCTCCAATTGAGGCTGCTCCACAACCTCTTGAAGTTGCTTAACCAATTGTGGCTCCTCTAAAATTGTATGAGACTTCTTCTGGTGCTGCATGTTGAGAGGTAATGTACTCTCCCTCTCAACCACCAAGTCCCCAATAGTTGCCTTGTTGCTCAAGGCTTTGAATGCATCTTGAACCTTAAGAGCATACAGGTTCTTGACTCGTGAACCGATCTGCTTCACCTGTCTCATGGTGATGTGTCTAAGGAAAACCTTTCCCTTACTGAAGACTACATCATAGCCTTTGTCTTTTAGCATCGCAATCGATACCAAATTCTTCTTCAGTCCTGGCACATACTTCACATCCGTTAAGGTAATGCAAGCTCCATGCTCCCTCTGAAAAGAAACTGTGCCCACACCTGAAACACTATACTTTTCATCATTACCCATCACTATGAGTATCTTGATGTCTTTCTCCTCCAAGGTATTCAACAGACTCTTATCAATGATCATGGGGAATGAGGCTCCACTGTTAAGAAACCAACCACAACCCATCATCGATCAAACCATGCATGCGATGAGGGTAAAATCCAATTCGAACTGAGAGGCCAATGCCTCACCTTCAGATCCTTCCTTGGATCCCATCTTGGATTTCTTCAATAGACAATTTGTTGCATAATGGCCCACCTCATGAAAATGAAAGCATTGAACTTTCGATTTTTCAAACTTCTTCCCACCATGGGAAGAACTCGATTTGGGATGAGAGTCCTTCTCTTTCCCTTTCTTTGCCTTACTCACTAAGGCACAATTTTCTTCATCCTCCTTGGATGAAGAACCATCTCTGGTGCTTCTTCTTATCTCCTCATGCATCAGATCCAACCAAATTCGTTCCCAATCTGGCAATATCTCTCTTCCATTTACCAAGTCTTGGTAGCTATGCTAGCTCTTAGGAAGACCGAGGAGAGCAAGACTCACCATGTCATCATCGACTATCGTGATCCCTACACTTCCAAACTCATCCCTGTAGGTGGTGAGCTTGTTCAGATATGTAGAGATCGTGTCGCCCTTTCCACACTTGATTTTCTGAAGCTTGTCTTTCAGCGCCAGGTTCCTCTGATATCTATTGTTTTGATATAGATCCTTCAATGTTTTCCACATTGAAAACGATGTCTCCTTCCCATGGATACTCGAGACAATGTGGTCTCGAACTCCCTCGAGAAGAATCCTCGTTGCTCTAGCCACACATTTCTTCCATTCTGCCAATTCTTGGGCATTAGCAGCTGCTGGCTTGGGAACTTATTGATCAATGAATTCCTTCAAACCATTGTCCTCTAATATCACTTCCATGCAATCCTTCCAAGCTATATAATTCGAGCTGCCATCAAGGGCATACTCGAGTCTTAAACCATTGAACGCCATTGGTGAAATTTGAGATGTGATAAGACTTCGAATTCTAAAATCAGGAACTTCAACCTTCAAACTTCTCCCTTCTTTGTATATTTTTCTTTGCTTTGATCACCTTTGCTCTGATACCATGTAGAAATTCTCACTGTAGATCACCTGATAATGCAATATACTAAAGCAAAATACTTGATCTACTTCTACAAATAAAGTTGTGGAAACTTAATCGATTTTGAGCAAGAGAAAATAGAACATATATAACAGAGAATGAGAAATCAATCATACATGAACACAAAAGAATGTTATGGGGAAAGCCTCAGCTAAAAAACCCGATCTTTGTATTATCATACAAGTGGAAATATGTCTGGATTACATAAAGCTTTTTCTCACAAGCTATCCAACTCTCAATACAATCCATCAATGTTGCTCATAGACATAATAGACAACACATATGCCTTCCTTCAGTCCTCCAAGCCTCCTATTTACTTGCGCAGTTTCTCCTGGGTCCTCTAGCTGCAACCTGTTTTATTCTCACCTCATACACAACACCAACGTGTGAAATAACTACACAATCCTGAACGAGATAATTCCTTCTGCATGGATGAGTTTCCTATATAGGAAAATTCCTCCAACTAATAGTACATTGTCCCTTCCTCTGATCTCAACTGGGTCTCTGACTGAACTGACATGCATGAGGTATTTATGAGAGAATATTCAGTTATCTGAAGTGTAGTATTTACATGCATGCATGCATTAACTAACTGAACTCACAATCAGTTCCACAAATTGTTGGAGCTAATCTAACTAGACTTAACTTAGTTAACTGAACTAACTAATTACAACTCATCCTGATCTCCTTAATTAAGGGATAACTTCCTCAATCAAAGGGATAATTGTTGCATGTCTTCACATAGACTTCATGCTTCATTTTCTCCAACTAATTAACTCAAGATGAATTACTTAATTATTTTTCAAATAGTTGCTAAGATCAAATTCGAATTTTAATTCTCAATTTTAGTCCAAGGACTAACTAAAATTGGAATGTATCCCGAAATGCTATTTATAGCATTTCTATTTTATCATTCCTTTTTGTTATTCCAACACTAGTACCTGAAATGCTATTTATAACATTTCTTGTTGCCATTTTGAACAATCATATTGAATCCTATTAGTTATTATAAAGTTTATTTTGGTTGTACATTTTTCTTAGGAGGCCCATTTTAGATGTCAAAATTCCTCTAATGTATAGAACTCTGTGAGATCTTTCTAATGGTGCTATAGGTTCATCAAACCGAGCTATGGTTTGGTCGTAATGGGCGACGAAAAAAACTAGGACTTTTCCTATAAAAGGGATTCTTGCCCCCAAATCCAATTCATTTTCATATTGAGAAATTGTAGAATTTGGAGAGAGGAGGAGAAGGCCCTAAATCTTCTGGAGATTGTAGCAGACAAACCGACCATTAGAATTCAGATTTTCTACTTTCATGTAAGTGGCCTTAATGTTTCTTGGAAGGATGGTTCCTTATGAAGAATTAAAGGAAAAGAGGAATACAAGAATGAAATACTAAAGAAGTTCTCGGGTCATTCTCACCCACCAAGTCAAACATGGGGATCAGGTGGTAAGTGTGGCATCACATAGAGTAAAATGTTTGAATACGTGGTATCAATGATATATAATATGCTATGTGTATATGGATTGTCATAGAGGTAGGTAGGACAAACTATCTAAGGAATGAGAGGATAATCAACCATACCTAAATCCTTGGTGTCTAGGTTGAGACTTATGTTAATAAAGTGATAAGGTTTCCAGGGGTCATCATGACCCCAAGCATGAGATATTGCCCCCCAATATATGATGATGGAGGGGACTAGTCAGGTGGCAATGATGGCCCCTAGTTAGATGAGGTTGTGGAGTGCCATTATGTTCCAAGTGCTTGAATAAGGGATTCAAGCATTCAACCCTAATGGCACAATATCCTTCATAGGATGATGAATAGGGGTATAAGCTCACCCCAGGTGAATGTATTTAGAATAGTGGACTCTAAACACACTTTGATGATGTGGTTTTCTATTTGTTTATGTCATCCATGTCTTCTTGTGGGAAGAATGGATAAAGGATGCAGTAAGAGAAAGGAAATGGTGGATTACTAATCTCATTTGTAATTGCATATATGAGTCAAATGGACTGAATTTATGGGCTTTTATACATCGTTTCACTATACCAAAAATTGGCTTTGGATATAATGAATTGATGCTCACATAAATGACATAGTAGGTGAACAACAACAATGTCTAAGTGGCATGGTTGTTGATGTAAGATGGAGGAATGATTAAGTGGATCATCCCTAGAGTGATATGAAGTGATAGTTGACCCTAAAGGTTCTTCTGAATGGAGAAGAAGAATGGTACTAGAGTCAACACTACCAAATCCACTAGGAAGGTTGGGGAGAATCGCTTCTTCTCGACTCTAAAAAGTGGATGCCCCCTTACCCAAACATTGAGTGGAAATTTAATGACCATAAGGTGTATTTGGTTTTAATTCATGGGTTCAATGTAAAGGGTTATTGAACCAATAGACCTCACCATGGATGAAGTATTTGGACTCCACAACATATTGGTCATGGGTTTACTACAAAAGGAAGTACACATGATGGTGCATATCATCCCAAGGAAAATTAGGGGTGGTCATGGCTTCCATGATGTCTTCATAATAATGAAATATGGGAGGACTGGAGGAAGAGAGACCACATTATGAATAGGAGCTACCTGAGCCATATTCATGAGAGGCAAGGTTCACGTGTGCATCGTCAATGTTGGGGTATGGATGACTAGTATATGTGACATCTACTGATGTTGAGACCGAAGTTTTCATCAAATAATATTCAATAGAATGACAATAAGTGAGATCAAGAGAGTCCCAATATATTGATCCCATGAACAATGATAGGTAGAGAATAGGGACAATACTATTTGTCACCTCGACATCAGGAGGAGGGATCACGATGGTTGGTTGAGAGACCTCATGTTCTAACATAGGAGTGGGCTTAGAACCTATAGGTATAGGAGAAGTATAATCACTACAAGTGACATATAACTCGTGAAGCACTTGAATTATATCATGAAAGTCACCAAGATGGGGAAAATGATGAGAATAATGGCCATAGTTATCACATAAAGCATAAGGTTGATTCATGTGTAAGGATGTGTTCTTCTTAGATGACTCATGTAAGGTGACATGGACCTCCAAAATGTTTGAGTCAAGAAAGGTATCAGAGACCACATTCTTAATATGAGGTAGTTCAAGACAATTATTGGTGGAATGACCAACAAAATCACACAAAGTACCTTGAGGAGTAGGATTTTGTGGCTTAGGAGGAGATGGAGTTGGTAGGGGTGCCTTGTCTTTGGTTCCCTTTTTCTGGGCTTTCCCCCCCTCACCAAATGCATTGATAATAGGAGTAGGTTCCTCTTGAGGTTGCTGAGGAACTGAAGCAAAGGAAGCAGTAGGAACAACAGGTTGAATCAGGGTCATAGAAATGTAATATTTGATTTGATCAAGGGGGTGTTTGAGGGAGGATCAATGTACTAGACTAGGATCCCCAAGGTAATGTTAGGTAAACTCAATGTATCCATGACAGGTATAGAATAAACTCTTAGGGGCATAAATAAGAATGATATCTGACCATAAGGGTAATGACCTGGGGACATTTCCCTTAGATGTTTAAGACTTGGGGGAATGGTTTTGGGTTGGAAAGGACTAGGAGATATACTGATCCAGGTGGATATTGGCGGCCATCCACTGGGTCCAATTGGACCCCCACCATTGCTTCTTTCAACTTTTCAGTTTCCTTAATTATAGCATAGTTTACTATTCTTAGTAGTTTTTTGGGCCTTGAACATCCGAAGCCGTTTTGGGGCCCTAAACGACCATTTTTGGGAAAAATGGGAGAAACATGGATTCATGGACTGATGTTTCCCTTACCAAAGTTGTAGTTCTCAGATAGATCTTTCTAACTAGATATTGTGCGTGTCAAATGAAGATCGTATTCCAAAGTTACGACCCTGTGAAGTTGATGTACCATTTTACCCAAACAGCACCCACGATTTGTCGTTTCATCTTCTAGGGTTAGGTTTTTGGATGTTTAGGATTTTCCATTGTTTCTCAACAATAAATAAGCCTTCGAGCCTCATTGTAACACAGTTCAAAGGCATGTAGCCACCACATCTCTTCTCAGAGATAGCAACCAATGCCTAATGGTTTATCCATTCTGTTGTAACAATCTTTCATATTTAAAGTAATGAAGTGAAGATATTTCCCGTTGCATCTCTATATAATGGTATCTTGTACTTTTGCATTCCTATTTAAATTGGACCAATGGTATCAAAGCAGTCTTCTTTTTCTCTGTTTCTTGCAATGCCCCAACGAGGTCGGAATATAATGAGTACGCTTGAACTGGTCGAACCCTTGCAAGACTAGCCTTGCAAATCCGACGGCCTCCCATGGCAGATGAAAAGAAGATGAGGGGGAAGAGATCCTATCAAATATTTACGAGAACCCCCGATGAAAACGAAAATGATGATGGATAAATTCGCCCAAATCCTTTAGCGGCTACCCAGAGGCAACGCACCAACTCCAACACCTACTCTAGAAACACCACACCCTTTAAGGTACAAGTTAATTTTGAAATCCCCATATTTGAGGGTCAAATAGATGCAGATGTTGTAGATAAATGGTTAAATATGCTAGAAGGGTATTTTTTTGTTCATGTTTTTTCGAGTCTGGAAAAGATTATTTTCGCTCTTATCAAAGCAGCCCCCCACGTCAAGGACTGGTGGGAAACCTACTACGAGCAGAAGGATGAAAGTACAAGCTCACTATTTTTAGTCACACCCACTTGGAATTCATTCCATACTGCCATTAAGGAGTAGTACTACCCTGTCGGAAGCTATGAGGATCAATACATAAAGTGGACCACACTACGGCAGGGAAGGAACCAAGACGTGCCAATGTTTCCCAATCTTTTCCATACCCTTTGCATAAAGTTGGGTATCAAGGATTAGAAGCATCATTTGGTACTCAAACACCATGGTTTCCTACGCAAGTACATCCAAGAAGAAATATAATTCCTAAACATCTCCTCGCTTGGAATGACATACCGATATGCCGTCAAGGTCGAGAAAAAGTTTAAATACAAGAAGCGAGACTTTGGATCTGCGAATCCGAAGCAAGGTGTGGAGCTATAAAAAGGGTCTCTTTCACCTCTAGTTACCTCACATTAATATGTCAATCCAAGAACATTTTGTTATTTCAAAGAGTGTCTCAGTCTGAGGCTATCATTTGCCAGAGTAATGTTAGTAGCACAGTGTTTGAAAATACAAGAGTAAATGGATGCTTGTTTACAGCTTAACTACTTCGAAAGACTAAATCACACGTTCAGAAAATTAAGCAATTTATCAGTCAAGGGTACGGTAGCAATAACCCATCCTTTTAGAAACTAATGAAAAAGGAAATTAGAGAACAGATCAGGGGTCTGGGAGCCGGACAGCAGATGCCAATGCTCACTACAGCCTGAGATCGTTCTTCACATCAATAACAAGAAATGGAATGGAAAAGAAATTGAACAACAATGAAATGGAATAGCAACCTTAAAATTGAACAGCAAATCTAAAATTCAATGACAATTCGGAAATAGAACAACAGTCAAGAAATAGAACAGCAACTAAGTCTAACAAGTCGTAATTCTATCAAATCAATTGCATTAATCATAACCAAATGTCAATCCTTCACTCTTAAAGATGTACACACAAATGGAACAACACTGATTACTGATACATTATGGAACAACACTGAAAACCATATAGACACAACATACTCAAATAGTAATCTGATTCAATTATCAACTCAGTTGGAAAGAATACGATTGCATTTCAAGATAGAACAACAGTATTCAAGAATCCAATAATCACAGAGAACAGAGCTTCCAAGATGAATTTTGTAACGTTAAGGAACAAGCGCATAACACAAAAGCTCTGTAATGGAACAACAACAGAATTTTGTAGAAACTAACCATATTATATCAACAGCTAAAAAACAGTAATATGATGCAGCGTCAATACAATAATTTTGTCTTCAGAAACCTTAATGGATTAAACACAACATAGCATGTGATGTAAACTTTATAAAGCGCATCAGATTACCAGATCACGTCGATAAGCAAACCACACAAAAACCACGCGTAATGGTACAAGAGAAAGTGTCCTCCAGGGCCTGGCCCTTAGCCTCCAGGGGTACACCACTTGAAATTATTCCAGACTCAAAGATGAAAGAGTAACCAAGTTTGTATTAATGCATCAAATAAAATTACAGTAGAGCAGTTCTTAACAAGAAATGATGATCAAAGTTTTTGATATTTAAAAGAAATTACATAAAAGGCATCCCCCTTTAGCTAACAGTGCTGCCCCTTATATAAGGGTGACGACGGAGATATCTAAATGCAGAAATAGATAAAACAACGATCCCTCAGGATCAAGGATCCTGAGGGATTCGCAGAACCATTAACCCTCAGCCATTTCTTCTCTTTTCTGTGCTGAGCTGATATCTACACTTCCTTTCCCAGGCTGATCCATTTTGATTTGGCTTGCATGCGGTCTCCCGTCGAAGGGAAAACAACTAACTCGTCTTTGTCTTGTCCTTTAGAATGGAAACTTTTCATTTTTTCTTCCTCCTGCACAAGGAAACGACAATTGTCAACGTTTTCATCTTGCCTATTAATCTCACATGTTTTATTACAATTCTTCATCGTTTTCTAAGTTCATGATGCAAAAAGGCTTGTAAATTCTAATGAAAAGACATTGAAATAACCATCAAAACATATCTTCTTTAGTACTCAATACACCCCCCTGCTTACCCTTTTTCATGGCCCCATGAAAACATTGTAGTTGATGTGTAAGGCAGTGAGTGAGTAGGTTGGAGATGGAATCTCATGTGAAGACCTACAGCCATGATGCGTAACTAGGTAGTCAAAGAAATGGCCTGTCTGACCCTCAGGCATCTCATACAGGGCTTGGTATCCGGGTGTAGGATGCCAAATAATTGAACTCCGGAACCTATATCCTAACCAGGATGGCCCTGCCCTCAAAACAATTTCGCCATATAGGGGCAAGCGGTTGGCAGCTAGTTTAAAATTCTCATACTTAAATGGTTCTCTGAGCTAGATATTCGGATTAGATATTCGATATCGGAATTTAGCTACATCAATGGAAGGGTCTTTGATAGAGGAAAAGTATTCTAATCCCTGCCGAATGATTGCCTCATGCATGGGTCCTAATGCTTCAATCACTCCTGGAGTCTTCATGAGGTTTCTATGTTTCCTCCATAACTGTACTGGATCCCTAGGCTCAGCTCTTATCCATAAATCTAATTTGTTTTCTTGTCTTTGAAAAGCATTATAGGCTTTGAGCATTTAATTTGATTAACTACAAATGAAATAAATTCCTATAATTGAATGTCCCCAACAAAAGGGCCAGGGTTTAGCTCAATCTCTTGTTCTAGTACAAGGTTATGTAAATAAAATTCACACAGTAGTCTTTGAACTTTTACCCTGTAGTGCTTACAGTAGTTTAGGAAATCATTTATGGTGTTAATTTGTATGGGAGCACCTGCTTTAACAGCCTTTATTTTCAATTGCAAATATCTTTCCATTAAAAAAAAGGCATAGCTCTTAGCAGGGGCTCTACATGCTAGGACATCATTGTATAAAGAACACAAGGTATCCATCTGTTTGATAACTACATCTAACCTACGAGTTACCTTTGCAACTTTCTCGTGTTCCTTTCGCCACCCTTCAAAGGCCTGGCTTTTAGATAGATTGACGTTCCTTAGCTTCTGTTGTAGCTCTTCATATTTTTCTCGAGGGACCATTTGCTCTCTAAGCTTTTCTGCTTCTTGCTGAGCTTGCTTCAAACC
The DNA here is from genome assembly GCA_000404065.3 of Pinus taeda. Taxonomy (NCBI): domain Eukaryota; kingdom Viridiplantae; phylum Streptophyta; class Pinopsida; order Pinales; family Pinaceae; genus Pinus; species Pinus taeda. Next base: position 170,815 of record APFE030475015.1, read on the forward strand.
CTTTTGCAGGGTTACTATTTTTGGATCCCTTTTCCATGCAGCAATGCAGGTCGGGAGCTTTACCTAAACTTTCTGATCCAGGTGGATGTTGGTGGCCACCCGCCTATCCCATTTGGACCCCCACAATTGTCACTTTCAGTCTTTTCAGTTTCCTAAATTATAGCACAGTTTACTATTTTTAGCAGTTTTTTGGGTCCTAAACTTCCGGAGCCATTTTGAGGCCCTAAACGACGTTTTTTTGGAAATTTTGGGGCAGCATGGGTCCATAGATCGATGTTGCCCTTCCCAAAGTGGTAGTTTTTAGATAGATCTTTCTAACGAGCTATCATACGCATCAAATGGAGATCGTATACCAAAGTTACGACCCCGGGAAATTGATGTACCAATTTACCCAAAATGAAGCCCACAATTTGGTGTTTCATCTTCTAGGGTTACGTTTTGGAATGTGAAGGGTTTTCCATTGTTTCTCAACAATAAATAGGCCTTCGAGCCTCATTGTAACACAGTTCGGAACAGTTCAAAGGCATGTAGCCGCACATCTCTTCTTAGAGATAAGCTACCATTGCCCTAGCTGGTTTATTTCCAATTCTAGTTGTAAGCATACTTCAGTATTTTCCATTAATGAAATGAAGAATTATTTCCACTGCATCTCTTTATTTATGGTTATCGCATCTCTGTATTTATGGTTATCTCCATAATCTATTGCGTTCCTATTTAAATCTGGATCAGTGGTATCAGAGCGGTCTGCTTTTTCTCTATTTTTCTTTGCATGTCCCCAACGAGGTCGAGATATAAAGAGTTAGGGCTTGAACTGGTCGAACCTTTGCAAGACCAGCCTCGCAAATCCCGACGGCCTCACATGGCGAATGAGAAGAAAGACGAGGGGGCAGGAGATCCTATCAAAATCTTGCTCGAAGAAGCCCTCGAGCAATAACGGAACGCGATGATGGACAATTTTGCACAGATCCTTCAGCGGCTACCTAGAGGTGACGCATCGGCTTCCAGCAGCTACTCTGGAAACGCCATGCCCTTTAAGGTACAACCGAATTTTGAAATCCCCATCTTTGAGGGTAAAATAGACACAGATGCTGTAGATAAATGGTTAAATCTACTAGAGGGTTATTTTTCTGTTCATGAATTTTCGAGTCGGGAAAAGATTGTTTTTGCTCTTCTCAAAGCAACCCCCCACGTCAAGGGCTGGTGGGAAACCTACTGCGAGCAGAAGGATGAAAGCACATGCTCACTATTTTCAGCTACACCCACTTGGGATTTATTCCGAGATGCCATCAAAGAGCAGTACTACCCTGTCAAAAGCTACGAGGACAAATACATCAAATGAACCACACTGCGGCAGGGACGAGACCAAGATGTGCCGGAGTTCACAAACATTTTTCATACCCTTCGCACACAGTTGGGTATCAAAGATTCTGAGCTGCATGTGGTACTGAAATACCGCGGCTACCTGCACAAATACATCCAGGAAGAGATGGAGTTCTTGAACATCTCTTCACTCGGCACAGCATACCGATATGCTGTCAAAATCGAGCAAAAGTTCAAACAGAAGAAGCGAGACTTTGGATCTGCAAATTCAAAGCCCAAAGGACAGCCAAGCGGGGTGACCCAAGACAACCTGTTGAAGCCGCAAGAAAAGAACAACACCACGAATCTGAAGAAGGACATAGGAAAGTGGTGTGAGTTCCACAAGAGTCCCACTCATAACACAAGTGAGTGTCGGACCAAGCAGTCGCTGGTGGCTGAGTTGAAGGCTTCTAAATCAGATACATTTTCTGACCTTGAGCCAGAACCCAATAAGGGAATGGCAAAGGGAAGATCATTGATGCAAATCCCAGCACCACTGTTGCCACTGCCAAGATCCAGAAGAATGAGCTCGAAGAGCTAGAGGAGGGGGAACGTCTTTTCTACTCACAGATGTGGGTGAAGGGTTCGCCGCTGCAATTCATTGTCGACAGTGGCAGCCAAAAGAACCTCATTTCAGCAGAGGTCGTGAAGCGGTTGGGCCTACCGACTACACCACACCCACCGCCGTACAGTATCGGGTGGCTTCATGAAGGACGAGATCTCAAAGTTCGCCAGCAGTGCCGCCTTCCCTACAGCATCAAACCATTCACAGACGAGGTATCGTGTGATGTTACACCTCTGGATGTTTGTGATGTATTATTAGGCCAGCCATACTTGTGGAGGCGACATGCTGTGTATGAGTCAAGGCCTCGTGCTGTCAATCTTTGAGTAATTCATTATACAGGATACCAGAGGTAGCCCCACCTACTACCACCTCTTTGATCACTGCTAAGAAAGGCAGCAAGCTCATCTCCCAGACCAGGAAATTCATCTGTATGGTTCGCTCCCAAAGGGGAAGATCGTTGCTACATCCATGACCCCCGCAAAGGGTTCCTCCACACAGTAGAAATAGCAGAGGGATACAGTCATGGCAGAACACAGGAACAACTTCTCCTCACCCACAGGGGTACCACACAAGTTTCAGATGGGCGACAAAATTTGGTTACATCTGTAGAGAGAACACCTTACCAGAACCCATCTGAAACGCAGACCACTTCGACATGGTCCTTACACCAGTACCAAGGCTACAGGAAGCAATGCTTTGAAGCACAACATTCCTTCGCCTACACCAAGTGTTCAATATGGACCATCATCGACCATGCTTCCCACCATTACTGGACACATCAGAGATTGCAGGACAAGTTCAGCAGATGGAGGAACTCAACGCTATGGGGACCATTGCTTCCTAAGGGGGGAGGAATGATCCAGGTGGATGTTGGTGGCCACCCACCTATCCCATTTGGACCCCCACAATTATCTCTTTCAGTCTTTTCACTTTCCTAAATTATAGCACAGTTTACTATCTTTAGTAGTTTTTCAGGTCCTAAACTTCTAGAGTCGTTTTGAGGCCCTAAACAATGTTTTTTGGGAAATATGAGGGCAACATGGTTCCATGGACTAATGTTTCCCTTCCCAAAGTGGTAGTTCTCGGATATATCTTTCTAACGAGCTATCATACGCGTCAAACAGAGATCGTATGCCAAAGTTACGATGCTGGGAAATTGATGTACCAATTTACCCAAAACGGGGCCCACAATTTGGCGTTTCATCTTCTAGGGTTAGGTTTTGGAATGTGAAGGGTTTTCCATTGTTTCTCAACAATAAATAGGCCTTCGAGCCTCATTGTAACACAGTTCGGAACAGTTCAGAGGCATGTAGCCGCACATCTCTTCTTAGAGATAAGCTACCATCGCCCTAGCTGGTTTACTTCCAATTCTGGTTGTATTTTCCATTAATGAAATGAAGTATTATTTCCGCTGCATCTCTTTATTTATGGTTATCACATCTTTGTATTTATGGTTATCTCTGTAATCTATTGCGTTTCTATTTAAATCCGGATCACTTTCCTATTGCGCTACTTTGAGTTCAGAACCCTTACTACTCCCGAAAGTGGTGCCTCCATCTGAATTTCCTTATCAGAGGTCAACATTTCATCCATTTCTATTTTAACACGAACATCAGTCCATTTTTGTTCCTTTTCAATTAGAACAACAGTCTATTTCTCAACATCATTTGGAACAACAGCTTGGCTTTCGACGGGGTTTTGAACAGCAGGATGGATTCTGGTCCTCTGCCACTTGCCCTTGAGGGGTTTTGCTGGAGTGGCCACATTTTTCTTTCCTGAAGTCCCTTTTACCATTTTCCTTACCTTTAGAATCCTAATCTTCTGGTGGAGCTGGACTATTATGTTCAATAATCTCTATTGTTCATTTTGCAATTCCCTTATTTCCGCCATTTCCTCAGAAAGAACAGCAGGTTTTTTACTATAGTCTGGACTATGGCTAGTTTCCTGATTTTCTCCCTGGGGTGTTTCTTCATTGTTCTGATCTGACTGTTCCGGGGCAAGAACCCTAATTGGTTCTATTATTTCTTGGGCGACTTCTTTTTCTGCCCTTATTTCCTCTGGACTTTCTTCTGGTGCCTTCTGGTTAGGAACAGATTGTTCTTGTTCAGCATTTTCTGACATCTTCTCATCATGAACAGGCATATTTTATTCTTCTGCCTCCTTTACATGTGATTCCTCGAGTGCATTTTTCTCCTATGGTTTCTCTCTAGCATGGAGGTCTGATGGACTGGAAGGTTGGCCATATTCACCCATATTGGCCAAAACTTTGGCCAATTCATCTTCTCCTAATGGGTCCTATAATGGGTTTCCTTCCTGCTGGTCCATTTCCTCCTCCTGCTCGAACTGTTCGGCTTCCTCTTCTTTGTCTCCTTCTTCCTCAGATTGCTCGTCTTCTTCCTTTTCTTCTTCTTCTTCTTCTGCAGATTTCTTTGCCTCTTCTTCTTCTTCTTCTTCTGCAGATTGCTCCACCTCCTCTTCTTTTTCTTCTGCAGATTCCTCTGCCTCTTCTTCTTGCATTTCTATCTCATTGTCTTCCTTTCCTGGCCGTGGGGGTTGCTCATCTTCTATTTCTACCAGCTGGATGGTGCTTTCTTGGGGCTTCTCTAGCCCCCTCATAGTCATGCTAGTCAGACCAATTTCCTGCGCTTTTTTGGTTGCTCGGGTGTGTTGGCGACATGTTTTTGCTTTGCCGATTTCTTGTGTTTTTCTGGATGCTTGGGTGTGATAGTGACCTGTTTCCGTTTTGGGGGTGGTGTGACCAATCCCCCATTTATAATGGAAATTAGCTCTTCCTAGCTGCTCTGCTGCTGAAGCTATGGTTGACTATCAATCGAATCAATCCATGATGACTAACCACTGACTCTACATGCTGTGCCTTTTTCATGCTCCGTGCAACGTCATGAAGTAATGAATTCAACAATGCAGGTAAATTTACAGAGCATTTTTGTTTTAGTACAAATAAGAGTTTAAGATGTCGTGGTCTTACCACGTCTTTTCTGCCCTCACAGGTGATGTAGCTTTGGATGGTCTTCGCTAATTCTGCCCACGGCTCTCCTAGTGCTACTGGCAGAACCCCCTTTCCTCGAATTATCAGGCTTTGTCCCTCATCCTGGAAGATTTCTATAATCTTATGCAACCTCTCCTTTTTTAACGTCCATACTGATCCAGTGGCTGGCAATCCCGAGACTTCTACGATTATGTCGTTGGTGACTGCTATGCATCTCCCCCTCACTGTGGAGTGGTCCTCTTGCAAGTTTTGCAAGAATTCAATTTCCACTATGTCGTTAGACTCCTGCAAGCGGTTAAGATAGGTCAACCATCCTACTCTTTCCAGCATTTCCCGAGCAGTAGCAGAGACTGTTAACACTTGCGGTTCTCTCCGAATTGTTCTTCCTCCCATGGTTTCGCTGTAAACTCTCAAAGGAACGACAACTGTTTGTGCTGTTGAAACACAGAGAAGCTGACGGACGCAAAACTCGTTCAAACTCTACTACTGCAAAGTATACAGTGGAAATGGCTTTGAACATCAAGTCATGCAGAAAAAACAAAAAAATAAAAAGAAATAGTATACCATTGAGCCGTGTTATACCCCAGTACACAACTTCCCGAATAGTGAGTTGACACGTAATCCAAGGAATGATGAGGTTAACCTCCCCCCCCCCCCCCCCCCCCCCCCCCACAATGTGATAGGTTGTCCCAGCCGTCAAATAAAGGAGCAGCACCCGCTCTGCAACAAAGTCTTTAAGGAACAGTGTATGGCTATATGCCATGTTTACAAAAGCAGCATATTACTGAAATCAAGGTGTAGAGTTGCGTCACTTTAATACGTAAGATACTGCAGTGATATGATGCAAGTTGGGGATAAGACATTTGCCATAAATAGAGAGTCTCATGCAGTCATTGTCAATTATTCTATCATGATTGGTGATAATATATATTCATGTGTTATATGGTTGGGGAAATAAGATATAATTGATTACCACGACATAAGAAACAAAAGGGTGCTAATAACTTACCTATTGGTGTAAATAATGCGACTTCAATACCATTAACAGTGCTTTGCTGCCGACAGGTGTCCATAACCTTGGCAGAGTTGTTTATTTCACCATGGAACCATGATCCTTTGTGTATGCTTAGGGAGCGTTGTGTAATGTCAAAATGTAGGCCATTATGCTGGTTTGGTGACCAGTTAGCCATAATGCCATTCACGAGGAAGGAGCGAATAGTGGGCAGGCCGGCTCGTGATGAGACCTCCTGTTCCAAGGGTTGTTTATTTGATATACCTTTTGGACCATATCCCTGGTGTGGTGGCCATAGTGGGAATTCCACTTCGCTTCCGTCCTCATGATCATGGTAGGCCAGCTCTTAATGAGACTTCCTATCCTGCATTTGACAATTTATAAGTCACGTTTTTCTATTTTTTCTTTCATTTTCATGAAGTGTCTTCCCTATTTATACACAAAGGGTGGTTCAACACTCCTTAAGAGTAGGAATGGTGGAAGAAGTCTTAACATCCCAATAGGAAAATATAAACCCTTTGGTCTTATTCCTGAATAACAATCAAAGAGGATTAAAAGGGACCAACATGATACAGATAGCCAATCAGAGAAGAATTATTAGAACAATGACATCAAAAGATGATGAATAAGCATGTCTTTCCTTATGTCCTCTTACCAATTCAGGGAAACTTCTTATAAAGATAGCGATTATGATTGACTGATTTTAGTATGTTGTGATTTTTCTTCCATTACATAAGTGCATAGTTGTATTCCAAAAGACTTGAAAGAAGAGGAACAATAAGCATCCTCAATTTAGAACAACAAAAGGAACAAGTTGTTTCACAGGGAGAGCAAAAGCATACAAGTGGTGTTCCTTTTGAGAAAAGGAACCAAAAAAGTTCACAAATGTTGTTCCTTTGGAAAAGGAATAGCAACACACACAAGTACCATTCCTTTGGGAAAGGAACAACAAGAATCACAAACGTTGTTCCTTTGAAAAAGGAACAGTAAAGCACACCAATGCCGTTCCTTTGGAAAAGGAACAACAGACGTCAAAAATATTGTTCCTTTGGAAAAGGAAAAACAAAACGCATAAAAATGGTGTTCCTTTAGAAAAGGAATAGCAGCACTCAAAAATGTTGTTCCTTTGGAAAAGGAACAACAAAACCAGCAAATACCGTTCCTTTGAAAAAGGAATAGCAGAAATGAAAAACGTTGCTCTTTTGGAAAAGGAACAGAAAAACAAGCAAATGTCGTTCCTTTGGAAAATGAATAGATGAGATAAAAAATGTTGTTTCTTTGGAAAAGGAACAGGAAAAACATACAAATGTCGTTCCTTTGGAAAAGGAACAGCAAAACACACAGAAATGTCATTCCTTTGGAAAAGGAACAGCTGAAATCAAAAGTGTTGTTTCTTTGGAAAAGGAACAGCAAAACACACAGAAACGTTGTTCCTTTGGAAAAGGAACAGCAGAAATAAAAAATTCTGTTCTTTTGGAAAAGGAATAGCAAAACACACAGAAATGTCGTTCCTTTGGAAAAGGAACAGCAAAAATAAAAAATGTTGTTCCTTTGGAAAAGGAACAACAGCAATCAAAAATGTTGTTCTTTTGGAAAAAGAACAAAAACACAAAAATGTCGTTCCTTTGGAAAAAGAACAACAAAAATAAAAAATGTTGTTCCTTTGGAAAAGGAACAACAGAAATCAGAAATGTTGTTCCTTTCGAAAAGGAACAGCAAAAATCAGAAATGATGTTCCTTTGGAAAAGGAACAGCAGAAATCAGAAAAATGCAGTTCTTTTGGAAAAGGAAAAATAGAAATCGTAACAGCAAAAAGTTGTTTCAAAGATATGTACAAAAATAACTCAAGAAATTATGTACCAACTGTAAAGATAAGTAAATTCCTTAATGAATTACAGGTGAGGAAGACTTCTCTTCCTCCCCCAAAATCTCCATATCTGAATCTTGGCGTAGCTACTGGCAGAAGGACTCCCGAGTGAGTGGTTTGCGATAGAGACGAACTCGGTGGCCATTTGCCTTGAAGGCATATCCAGAACCATCAATAGTGATTAGAGTAAGGGTACCATTGTCATGTACCTTCTGGATTTCATATGGTCCCAACCAACGAGTTTGGAGTTTCCCGAGGAAATCCTGAAACCTGGAGTCATACAAAAGAGCCTAGTCTCCTTCGTGAAAGACTTTATTTTTAATGAGAGCATTATGCCATGTAGCTCTTTGCTGCTGGATCAGAGCAATATTTTGAAGTGCAGAGAGCCTAATTTCATCCAGCTCATTGATCTGTTGTAGTCAATTAATCTGTGCCTCAGTTAGGTCTAAGCCAACTTCCTGTGTTGTTCGTAATGTTTGGATTTCAAATTCTATGGGGAAAATGGGTTGTTTTCCAAACACTAGTTGATAAGGTGAGTAACCTTTGGTACTCCTCCATGTTGTTTTGTAAGCCCATAGTGCTTCAGGTAGTCTGGTAGCCCAATCAAATCTATGTGATGCAACAGTTTTCGTTAGGATTGTTTCTAATATTTTATTGTTGCTTTATACCTGCCCATTTGCCTGTGGGTGGTATGGAGTAGTAATTTTATGCTGGAAATGATAGTTGTTAAGTGTTGCAGCTATTCTGTTTCTAGCAAACTGTGGCCACCGTCTGTAATTATCTCTCTTGGAAGGCCATAACGTACAAATAGATGGAACAAGAACTGTATGATAGAGTCCTCTGTAGCTCTTGGCAATGTCTCTGCTTCAACCCACTTGGTGACATATTCTATTGCCACCAAAATATATGTTTTCTAGTTTAGTGATGGGTTGATTGGTCCAACGAAATCAAGAGCCCATCGCTCGAATAGTTTGATGACTAGCTGTGGTTTTAGAGGCATCTCATCAGACTGACTAGGGAAACCTGCTCTCTGGCAGCTGTCACATGCTTGGACAAATTTCTTTGCATCTTTGAAAATCGTGGACGAATAATACCCTATTTGTAGTACTTTATGTGCAGTTCTGCGATCAACGAAATTTCCACCACATGGTCCGTTGTGGCAGGCTTTCAAAATGTCAAATATTTCATCCTCTCGAACGCATCTCCTGATATGCATGTCTGCCCCTGTGTGAAACAAATAGCCCACAATCCAAGAAAATCTAGTACTTCGCTGAACAATCTATTTTCACTCGTTAGGGGTTAGATGCTTTGGTAGTTTACCTACTGCTAGGTAATTGGCAACATCAGCATACCAGGGTGTTTGCACAGCCACAACAAACAGATGCTCGTCCGGAAATTGATCTTCAACTGTTGCTGCATCAACTGGCTTTGGTATTCTTGAGAGAAAATCAACTACAAGATTTTCTTTTCCAGGTCAATCCTTGATTGTAATATCAAATTCCTGCAATAAAATCAGCCATCTAGTTATTCTGCCATTTGTGATAGGCTTGTTTGCTAAATATTTTATGGTAGAATGATCTGTATACAAGATAACAGGATATCCAGTAATGTAATGTCTGAACTTATTAACAACATGTATTACAGCTAGAAATTCTTTTTCAATAATAGTGTAGTTTAATTCAGCAAGGGATAAATTTTTGCTAATGTAATAAATTGCATATGGTTTTCTATCCTCTTCCTGCCCAAGGACCACTCTAATGGTTGTATCTGACACATCAGATGATATTTGGAATGGCAAATCCCAATTTGGTCCTCGAAGGACTGGGGCTGTGGATATGAGCTTCTTCAGATCCTTGAAAGCACGTTCACATTTTTTTGTCCAAAGAAAATCAACATTGCCAGTTAGTGCATACAAAGGTGCAACAATACGTGAATAATGTTCTATAAACCTCTCGTAATAACCAGAAAATACAAGAAAACTACATACCTTTGTTTGAGTGGTGGGAGTAGGAATGAGCAAAAGTATTTGAATTTTGGCTGGGTCTACCTGAATGCCAGCTGCTAAAATATAGTGTCCTAGGATAAGTCCTTCTGTCATCATCATATAACATTTTTTATGGCTTAAACAAAGCTTGGTAGCAATGCAGTGTTGTAGGACTTTTTCTAGTGTATCTAGTGTTGGATCGAAATCATCTTCATATGGTGTAAAGTCATCCATAATACTTCAAGTCCTTCATTTATTAAGTCTGCCTAAATGCTAAGGATAGCCCTTTGGAATGTGGTAGGAGCATTGCATAAGCCAAAAGGTAAAACTCGGTAGGAAAATGTTCCCAAGGAAAAGTAAAAGTAGTTTTGTCTTGGTCTTCAGGGGCAATCTGTATTTGATTGTACTCACTGAAGCCATCGAGGAAAGAAAAGAATTTCTTTCCTGCCAAAGTGTCTAATACTTGGTTGATGAATGGGAGAGGGAAGTGGTCTTTTGTGTTGCTTTATTTAGCTCCCTGTAGTCCACACAGATTCTCCATTTCCCATTCTTTTTTGGTACCACCACAAGCGGGGTGACCCATTTACTATCAAAGATAGAGTAGATAAAATTAACATCTAAAAGTTTTTGAAGTTTAGCTTTTACCACATCTTTTAGATGAGGATTTAGTCTTCTTTGAGGTTATCGAATGGGTCTCGCATCTTTTTCTATGTAAATGTGGTGTGTACATAACTGGGGGTCAATTCCTTTCATATCAGGGTAGTCCCATGCAAATGCTTCTTTATATTTCCTTAACACATGGATGAGGTTCATTTCTTGTTCGGATGTGAGGTTGGCATTAATTTTTAAGGATTTTCCCGGTTCAATTTCCACAATTTTACTATTTGCAACACAGGTGACAGGGATTGTATAATCATGTGTATCTTTCAGAGGATCTTCTTCTAATTCATTATCAAATGCTTCTTTTATCATATGACATTGTGAGTGAGATGTGAGTTCAGTTTGACTAATGAAATTATTAATGGCATCTTCTTTTGTTTGGTCTTTGAAATCAAGTGCTTCTTGTATAGTTAATGGAGATCTAATGTTATCAGTAAGATATGATACAGGGTGCCTATTTGTTTTGACTATTGTGACACTTGGCTGCGCTGGGGGATATAGAACTAAGTTCTTGATATCTGTTCCCCTAGTTATGATCATATTTCCTTGCCGACAACAAATATAGGCATCTCTAGTGGCGAGCTAAGGTCTTCCTAAAATCAATGGATGTCCATAAAGTCTGGTTTTGGGATTTATTATCAGAAAATCGGTTAGATATTCCCAGGAGTCAACAAAAACCATGACATCATGTAGTATGCCCTCTGGCCTAACCATAGATCGGTCAGCCAATTCTAACAAATTAGAGGTGGGTTCTACAGATGTAATGCCTAGCTTTTGGCAAGTAGTGGTTTTTAAGATATTGATTGCAGCTCCAAGATTATCTAAGGCATTGGACAGGGTTTGACCATAAATTTGGATAGTTACTATTGGGTTTCCTGGGTCTTTGTATTTAATGGGTGTTTCTTTTCCTGATAATAAGTCAGATAGAGTGCCGACTACTTGGACTCTTGGATTATTTGTTATATTCCTCCTTGGTCTTCTTATGCACAATTCTTTGATAGTTTTTGCGTATATCGGGATGTCTTGAATGGCTTGGAGGAATGGAATTTTTATGTACAAATTTTGTAATTCTCCCAAAATGTCAAAATTAGAATGCTGTATAGGTCGAGGTATGACTAATCGTTCTGGGAACGGGAGAGAAGATGTGGTTGCTTGATTATGAGTTTGTTGTTTATTCACATCCTGTTCGTGTGACAGATGTTCTCTGGGTAACTAATCTTCGACCTGAACTGTCTTATCTCCCTCGGTTTGAACAATACGCCCCAATCTTAACTAAAGATCATTACACTCCCTCAGATCGGCTCCTACTTCTGGTGTTTCTATGATTTGGAGAGATTGGACCGGTCTGTTATTTGGATTGGGGTTGGGTTGGGTTGGGATTTTCGGTATCAGATTAGACTGGGAATTTTGTTGTAAAGCTGGCAGTGTAGGTTGAGGGAGAGGAATAGTTCCTACTGACTAATGCATTGGTCTCTGCCAGTTTGTCTGCCAAGCTGAGCTTTGTGAAGTAGGGGGAATCCATTGTGGTGGGCATGGGTTGTTTTGCCAATATGGTGGGGTATAAGGATGGTTTGGCTAACCAGATTGGCTTGCCTGATTCAGCCACGGGTTTGAGGAAGGAAACGACTGTGGTGACCAGTTTGGAAATGGGGGTTGGAATTGAATTTTCCACATGTTATACTGTTGAGCATTATATTGCGGAGGTTGAAAAGAAGAAGTTGGGTCTCGAAACATACCAGATTGTCATGGCTGCCACTGATGGCGCTGGTTGAGAAAATACACCGATTCTGGCTCTTCTTCTGCTTCCTTATATACTATTTTTAGTCCAGGCAGTGAGGGACAACTTTCCGTAGGGTGATCTTTTGCACAAATGGCACATGTTTGGACTGCATCCAGTGGACACTCCTTATGGCTATGCTTCTTCCTGCATCTAGGACATAAGATTGCCAAATTCTGTTCTGCCTCCATTTGCTTTTGCTTGGCCTGCAAAATATCCAATTGTGTAGTTAGTGTCCCTAGTATATCAGTTTTAAAATTTTCCAATAAATTTCCAATTTCCACACGCGTTACACCTTCTGACGAGATTCTATTATATCTTACAAACCGATCATGTTTAGCCAGTTTTACTCGTGTGCTACCTCTTGAGCTCGTAATACATAAATCAATAATGTCAGCAAAACTTTCTTGATAAATATCTCCTTTTCCCATGATGTTTAATGTTTCGATCCATAGTTCCTTCATGCCCCTTATTAATGTTGTTTTCAACACGTTATCAAGTAAAGGTAGTGATGCATACGGAGATCTTTGTAGATTATACTGGAAACGTTCCACATACTCCTCTAATGTTTCGTTTGGTCTAGCTATCATCTGGAATATTTCATCCTTCAGTTCTCTAGACCTGCAATAGTCCTGATATTTTTTTAGAAAGGATTCTTTCATTTGCTCCCAGTTATTTATAACCCCGCCACTTAATCCCATAAACCATCTTAAAGCAGCCCCTTTTAGCGTAGAGGGAAACAGTTTTAGTTTCTGGGGGTCGGTGGTGTAATCATATCCCCTACACAGTACATCAAATTCAAATAAAAATGCATCTGGGTCTTTTGATGTAAGCTCGTGGAATGTAGGGATATGTTGAAGAGGGATTGCTTTCATAAGCGCATTTGCTGCAGAATCCACTATGGGGTATTGTAATGTAGAGGTTTGGGTGTTTGGCTAGTTTTGAGCCATTGGGTCGAATATATGCGAATAACCTTCTGGGATATCTAGGAGGGTATTCCTAGGTTGAGAGGGAATGACTTTAATAGGAATAGTTTTAATATCACTTCTTCTATCTGGGACTATTGTCTAAGGAGATTGGGTTTCTTCAACGGTGATTTTTGCAGCACTTCCTTTGTCTGGGTTGTTCAATGGCTGAGTTGTCCCAAGAGGAGATCTTGGTTCCTCGGTTTCCCCTGTCTCTCCTCCTCCTTCACAAAGATTACTGAAATTCCCTTCCTGCAATAGTTCTGGAGTAGAATTTTCAATTTCTTGAAAGTCCCGCTCTTCAGTTTGACTATGCACCTCAGTAAAGGCTACAGATGGTGAACCTGTGGCCTGAAGGGAACTAGTAGGCTGTTTAGAAATAACTTTGCTGAGTCATACTGAGGGTTGAGATTCGGCTTTCTTGTAGATTTTGTCTATGAAGGTTGATCAGCCAAGGGTCACCGACCCCTTAGCATTTTCTGGCTTGGGTAAAGGTTTGGAATTTTTTTCTGGCTTTTTTTGCTTAGTCATGCACTCAAATTAACTATTGAATCCTACTTACACAAAAAGCAGCAAATTTGCAGCAAAGCAGGCAGAGGAGTAGGGCTTTTACATGCTCCACATGTAGGTTCTTACCTTTCATTTTCAAAACCCAATTCTTCCCTCGCAGGTTCGTACACTAGTCTAAGAAAAAGGACAAATGGCTACACTCTTTCCCCGACAACAATGCCAAAATGTGGAGCTATAAAAAGGGTCTCTTTCACGTTTAGTTACCTCACATTAATATGTCAATCCCGGAACATTTTTCTATTTCAAAGAATGTCTCAATCTGAGGCTATCATTTGCCAGAGTAATGCTAGTAGCACAGTGTTTGAAAATACAAGAGTAAATGGATGCTTGTTTACAGCTTAACTACTTTGAAAGACTAAATCACACGTTCAGAACATTAAGCAATTTATCAGTCAAGGGTTCGGTAGCAATAACCCATCCCTTTAGAAACTTATGAAAAAGGAAATTAGAGAACAGATCAGGGGTCTGGAGATCGTTCTTCACATCAATAACAAGAAATGGAATGGCAGATAAGAAATGAAATGGCAAAGAAATCGAACAGCAATGAAATGGAACAACAACCTTAAAATGGAACAACAAATCTAAAATGGAACAGCAATTCAGAAATAGAACAGCAGTCAAGAAATAGAATAGCAACTAAGTCTAACAAGCCGTAAGTCTATCAAATCAATTGCATTAATCATAACCAAACGTCAATCCTTCACTCTTAAAGATGTACACACAAATGGAACAGCACTGATTCCTGATACATTATGGAACAACACTGAAAACCATATAGACACAACATAATCAAATAGTAATCTGATTCAGTTATCACCTTGGTTGGAAAGAATACAATTGCATTTCAAGATAGAACAGAAGTATTCAAGAATCCAATAATCACAGAGAACAAAGCTTCCAAGATGAATTCTGTAATGTTAAGGAACAAGCGCATAAAACAAAAGCTCTGTAATGGAACAGCAACAGAATTCTGTAGAAACTAACCGTATTATATCAACACCTAAAAGAACAGTAATATGATGCAGCGTCAATACAATACTTTTGTCTTCAGAAACCTTAATGGATTAAACACAACAGAGCATGTGATGTAAACTTTATAAAACGCATCAGATTACCAAATCACGTCGATAAGCAAACCACACGAAAACCATGCGTAATGGTACAAGAGCAAGTGTCCTCCAGGGCCAGGTCCTTAGCCTCCAGGGGTACACCGCTTGAAATTATTCCAGACTCAAAGATGAAAGAGTAACCAAGTTTGTATTAATGCATCAAATAAAATTACAGTAGAGCTTCTTAAAAAGACATGATAATCAAAGTTTTTGATCTTTAAAAGAAATTACATAAAGGCATCCCCCTTTAGCTAAAAGTGTTGCCCCTTATATAAGGGTGACGACGGAGATATCTAAATGTAGAAATAGATAAAACAGCAATCCCTCAGGATCAAGGATCCTGAGGGATTCGCAAAACCGTTAACCCTCAGTCATTTCTTCTCTTTTCTGCGCCGAGCTGATATCTCCGCTTCCTTTCCCGGGCTGATCCGTTTTGATCTAGTTTGCATGCAGTCTCCCGTCGAAGGGACATCAGTTAACCCGTCTTTGTCTTTTCGTTTAGAATGGCAACTTTTCATTTTTTCTCCCTCCTGCACAAGGAAATGACAATTGTCAACATTCTCATCTTGCATATTAATCTCACATGTTTTATTACAATTCTTCATCGTTTTCTAAGTTTATGATGCAAAAAGGCTTCTAAGCTCTAACGAAAAGATACTGAAATAACCATCAAAACATACCTTCTTTAGTACTCCACACAAGGGAAAGGTGCCCCCAAACCGCAGAAAAAAGGACAGAGCCAAGGCAGGGCAGCCCAAGACAACCCGCCAAAGTTGCAAGCAAAGAACAGCGCCACGAAGCTGAAAAGGGACATAGGAAAGTGGTGTGAGTTCCATAAGAGCTCCACTCGTAACACAAGTGAGTGTCAGGACAAGCATTCACTGGTGGCTAAGCTAAGGGTTTCAGAATCAGATGCATGTTCCAACTCTAAGTCAAAACCTGACAAGGGGAATGACAAAGGGAAGTAGATTATCGATGCAGAGCCCAATGCCACCGTTGCCACCATGAAGATCCAGAAGGAGGAACACGAAGATCCAGAGGAGGAGGAGCGTCCCTTCCACTCCCAGATGTGGGTAAAGGGCTCCACGCTATAGTTCATTATTGATAATGGGAGCCAAAAGAACCTCATTTCAGCAAAGGTCGTGAAGTGGTTTCACTTACCGACCACAACACATCCACAACCGTACACCATCGGGTGGCTTCACCAAGAATGGGATCTTCGCGTAAGCCAGCAGTGTCGACTTCCATACAACATCAAGCCCTTTGCAAATGGGGTATTGTGTGACATTGCTCCCCTTGGTGTTTGTGATGTATTATTAGGACAACCATACTTGTGGAAGCGACATGCTATGTATGAATCAAGGCCCCGTGCTGTTATTGTTACTTCAGAAATATATTGTACAAGATATCAAAGGTAGCACTGCCTATCGCCATCTCTTTGGTTACTGCAAAACAATGCAGTAAGCTCATTTCCAAAACCGGGAAATTTGTTTTCTTGATGACACACCCTCAAGGAAAGAAGAAGATGGTGGCCATGACCTCCAGACAAGGCCCCTCCACACGAAAACTACATATGGACAAGGTCATGGAGGAGTACGAGGATATCTTCACCTCCCCCGCAGGGGTTCCTCTGCACAGTCAGGTCAAGCACTCCATCGATCTGACCCCAGTTGAACCGTTGCCCAATGGACCAATCTATCGGCACTCTGTTCTGGAGAATGATAAAATCAAGAGGCAGATTCTGGAGTTGTTGCAGAAAGGTCACATATGTCCGAGTTCATTGCCTTGTAGGAGCCCAATCGTGTTGGTACAGAAGAAGGATGGTACTTGGAGACTCTGTATTGACTATCGGGCGCTCAACAAGATCAACGTCTGTAATAGGTACCTGATCCTATGGATTGATGACCTCTTGGACCAACTAAAGGTGGCAAAATATTTTAGCAAGATCAATTTGAAGTCAGGATATGACCAAGTACCAATCAAACCCTATGATATGTGGAAGACTTCCTTCAAAGCCAAGGAGGGCATTTTATAATGGTTGGTTATGCCTTTCGGATTGACAAATGCTCCTGTAACCTTCATGAGGTTAATCGATGACATCTTGCAGCCATTCACCAACTCATTTATAGTGGTATACTTGGATGACATCCTGATCTTCAGCCAGAGTTGGGAAGAGCACCTCCACTGTAGAAATTTTGAATAATATGACACATATTCACAGAGATTATCCTAATTATACACTATTTGTGGAATCATGTAGAATACATAACCTCCTCTACGTTGATCATCAATTTTGAAAAATTAAGAAACAATCGCATGTGCACATTTAAACATCAATCACACATATCAACACAGTATGTACCCGGAAAAGCATACAGCTAAAAAATCCCAACTATCTATATATTGTAATGATAGAGAACATGTAAAAATACATAGTACAATACCCCTCACAAGTACTCATTACTATCTCCACCTGTTACACACAAACTAGCTCAGATCCGAACAAGTCATAGGTTCAAATCTCCTCCACTGTTTACCTACCTCCACTGCGCAATCCCTACTGAGAATAGAACCGAATGTATGATCCAAACTTGTATTCCCTTGGTTTGTACTGCGCAATCCTCATTGGCATTCTCAATCCATTTATTGTGCAAATCTCATGCACAGCTATAGTCACAACTGATAGTAGACTCACCCTTTCACCCACCTCTAACACTTGTCTCCACTGAACTGTAAATGCACTAAGTTAACTGATGTATTCTTTAGTTGATTTATGAGTTAATAATTAGTGAATTAATTAATAATTAATTCACACCACTCATCACTTAGTGTATTTATCAGTCAGACTAAATACAACTAGTTCAACTAAGTCAAACTGAACACAACTCCATAAACTCCTCAATCAACTCTACCAAACTCAATCACTTGAGTTATAATTGAAGTCCATCATGCAATAGCTCATCTAACCCATAGGAAAAGCATATTTCCTTCTCGAAGTTGCATGTTCCACATCTGTAGCTCGAACTGAAGTGCTGCAAGAGGATAAGATCATGTTTATAGTCTAAATATTATTAAGAGCTAATAGTATTCGACTGTTCTATTTTTAGACTGGCAGTCTAAAAATAGACTCTGCCCATATGTCTAAAAATAGAGGTCCATCTATTTTTACCAACATGACCAATCATCTATAAATAGCATCCTGCAACTCATAGACCATGATCCATATGTCTAAAAATAGACATAGTCTAAAAATAGACTTTGCACCAAAAATAGCCTGCGGGCCCACTTAGTGAAGGCAACTTCTTTTCACTAAGCTCCATCATCTTGTTGCATTTTCAACATCCACCACATCTAACAGTTTCTCCAAACACTGCAGCAACACAAGTTATGTGCCAATTTGGAGAAATGCACTTTTGGCATGACCCAGGTTCAGTATTTGGGATACATTATTGATGAATGGGGAGGTGTATGTGGATCTAGCTAAGATCTAAGTCATTCGGTATTAGCCATCTCCAACCACTCTGACAGAGCTCGCAACTTTCTAGGTCTTGCCAACTTCTACCACAAGTTCGTGTTGGGATTTTCTCATATCACTTGGCCCTTAAGTCAAGTCACCAAGAGAGGAGCGAAAGCAAAATTCTTTTGATCTAAGTCTCAACAGAAGGCATTCATAGCATTGAAAGATCGCCTCTACTCAACACCAATTCTCACATTACCAGACTTGCAACAACCATTTGAAGTCAAGACAGATGCCTCTGACTATGCTATTGGGGCAGTCCTTACTCAACACATGCATCCAATGGCATATCACAGTGAGACACTTTCATACACAGACCAAAAGTATCCCACTTATGAAAAAGAGATGTATTCCATTGTGCAGGCCTGCCAAAAATGGAAAAATTACATTTTGGGGAAGGAAACGGTCATCCACATAGACCACCGACCCCTTCAGTTCATAAAGACCCAAGGGAAATTGCAGAATGATCACCATCAAAAGTGGTCCACATACCTACAACAGTTCCACTTGAATATCAAGTATAAGAAGGGCAACACCAATAATGTTACATATTGCCTCAGTCGACCACCGATCATCACATTAACCACCACGCTCAACTCTTCTCGGCATGAGACTTCGGGTTGGCCACTTCTCTACAAAAGAAACCCAGAATTCAGCCACACATACCAGACATTCGTGGAGGGTCAGCATGTCCCCGATTTTCACCTCTAGGATACCTTGTTATGCCACCTAGGTCACCTTTCTATTCCTTCAAGCAAGTGTGCCAATATGATTTGGGAAGCACACTATAGTCGGGCTACTAGGGATTTTGGGGTTGAGGAAATGGTCGAGTACTACATAAGTATTTTTATTGGCCAAATCTTTGACAAGATGTCAGGAAGTACATCAGATCATGTGCTGCCTACGTCATTGCCAAACCAACCATCAAGAAGCAAGGCCTCTATACCCCACTACCTACCCCTAGTCGACCTTGGGAATCCATCTCTATGGATTACATGTTGAGACTTCCTTCTACTAAGCATGGAAACAACTGTGTTTTTGTGGTTGTCGACAGGTTCTCGAAGATGGCCATTATGGTGACTAGCAAGAAGAATATCACAACAGAAGCCACTGCTAAACTCTTCTTTGAACAAGTGTGGGTACACTTTGGGATCCCATAGTCTATCATCTCATACCGGGATAGCATGTTCCTCAGTACATTTTGGTCTAGCCTTTGGTCGATGCTAGACACCAAACTCACTAAGTCCACAGTCTTCCATCCTCAAACTGATGGCTAGACAGGGGTTGTGAACAAGATGATCATACACATTCTGCACATGTACACCTCAAATCATCCACACACATGGGATGAGAGCCTCCCCTATGTTCGGCACAACTACAACCAGTCTCTCCACAACTCGACTTGCCATAGCTCTTTTCAGGTGGGCTTGGGATTCCAGCAACTATGTCTTATTGATGTGGCCATGCCATTTACAGCTACTCATGCAAACTCGACTCATCTCCTGTCTGAAAAAAATAAGGCAAACAAATTCATTGAGCACATCCAACATATTTTCCAACAGGTCCACGACATTCTAGAGAAATCAAATGCCAAGTACAAGCAGTGACATGATCAACATCGGGTGCCACACAAGTTTTAGGTGTGCAACAAAGTCTGGTTGCATTTGTAAAAGGAATGCCTTACCGGAGCCTATCGGAAACTTAGACCACTCTAATATGGTCCTTGCACCATTACGAAGGTTGTGAGAGACAATGCATTTGAGCTCAGCATTCCCCCATTCCTTGGCCTACACCCAGTGTTCAATGTGGACTGCCTTCGGCCATACCTTCCATCATTACAAGACACATCTGACATCACAGAACAGCTCACACCCATAGAGTTAAATCCAAATTCCATGGAACAAGTTGCAAATGATCGGATCATGGACACAGATCAAGCACACTCGCCAACAGAATATCCAATTGTACCAAATTGTCAAAGCATGCTAACTCCTTCACCAGGGCAAGTGGCTCACCAAGAGCCAAGTTCAACGGAAGTTTCCTCATCTCATGGAGGAACTCAACACAATGGGGACCATTTCTTCCTAAGGGGGGAGGAATGATCTAGGTGGATATTGGTGGCCACCCACCTATTCTAATTGGACCCTCACCGTTGTTTCTTTCAGCTTTTCAGTTTCCTTAATTGTAGCACAGTTTACTATTTTTAGCAGTTTTTCGAGTCTTGAACTTCTAGAGCTGTTTTGAGGCCCTAAACGATGTTTTTTGGGAAAAATGGGAGAAACATGGGTCCATGGACTGATGTTTCTCTTTCCAAAGTTGTAGTTCTCAGATAGATATTTCCAACAATATATTGTGCGTTCAAATGGAGAACGTATGCCAAAGTTACGACCCCGGGAAGTTGATGTACCAATTTACCCAAACGGGGCCCACAATTTGGTGTTTCATTTTCTATTGTTAGGTTTTTGGATGTTTAGGATTTTCCATTGTTTCTCAACAATAAATAGGCCTTTGAGCCTGACTGTAACACAGTTTAGAGGCATGTAGCCGCCACATCTATTCTCAGAGATAAGCAACCATCGCCCTAGCTGGTTTATTTCCATTTCTATTTGTAAGCATCTTTTAGTATTTTACAGTAATGAAATGAAGTATTATTTCCACTGCATCTCTGTATTTATGGTTATCTCTGTAATTTGTTGTGCTCTTGTTTAAATCTGGATCATATACCAACAGAAGGAAAATGACCTTGAGGAGTAATACCTGAAGAATGGGTTGAGTTAGGAACAATAGGTTGTGGAGGTGTTGGCTGTTGTGAAGGCATACCAGACTGCTTGTGGGTAGCTTTTAATGCTTGAAGCATGCAAAGACTGGAAGATCTAGGCTCTAAGGGGGTAGGTGATGGACCATAATAAGAACCAAGCAATGTGGAATCTTTGTAGAGTCCAAGTGATCCATTGGTGAGCAACGAGACAATCTTAGTGCCATTCATTGATGAGACAGTGGATTGAGGAGAAGTCTGAGATTTAGGATCATAGTAAGTCAATTGATCGATAGTAACGATATTTACATTATGAGGAAATAACTTCTTGCAAAAAACCAAAGTTTGACAGTGGATATGGTATAGGTGTAACTATGGCCCAGGAGGATGTTGTAATCCAAGGGGGCATTGATGACTTCAATGTCAATGGAAACTATCTTGTCGACAACAGTAATTGGATAGTTGTTATACAAGCTAAGGAGTTGTGAGGGATGATCATCCCAAGCATGATGAGTGATGTTCGATGAGGATAGGTAAGGTGAACCAAGTTTATTCCAAACACTATCATCCATCACATAGGTGGAGGTGCTTTCATCTATGATACACCGTTGAACAATGGTGTTTCTTATGGACATTAGTATTTGAAATGAAATGAATGAAGGAAGGGGGGAATGTTTCAATTTTTCAACATCAAAGACAATCATACGATCGTCAGAAGGATCCACAACACCCAAAGCAGAGAGTAGATCTTTCCCTTGGGATGGGCACGTTTGGAGGGCTTCCAACATTGACCTGGAAGCATGAGACTATGCCAACTCGTCTACTATGTTATAAGTATGGGCAGCTTTAGTAGAAGCAGTGTTTCAATATACTAGACCTTTGGAGATCTTGGGGATAAACTCTACCTTAGGTGGAGGTATCTATGAGGCACCATTTGATGATGACAGAGGCTTGGTGGAAACTTGAGGTTGGGACTCAGTCTCTAACTTAGCAGTTGGATTGTCATGTTGTTGCAATTGAGTCTGAAGTTTGACTTGTTCAATATTGACTTCATTGGAATTCATCATAAGGATTTGATAATCATTATGACCATATTGGGAAGGTGGAGGACTTACATGACCTTGTGCAGGGTGAGAAAAAATACAAACCTGATGAGGAAAATGATTGGTAAACATAGCTGGTTGAGATGAAGTAGAAGGAGGAGGAGGATGTGGAGCAATGGGCTAAGGTCCTCTAGAATCAGTTGCTTGAGCTTCTCGTTCTTGGCGCATTTGAGGTAAAGTGGGACACTCATGAGTATAATGGCCAAATATGCTACAATATGCACAAGGTTTGTTCGTATGAACAACCTTGTTTTCTTGTCTTTTCCGCCCTATTATTAGATTATGAGATAAGGTTGGTTTCCTTGAGGTGCATTAGATTGTGGACCCTGGTTACCATGATTACCTTAATATTTCTAGTTTCGATCACCTTCCCCCTTGTTTCATTTTTGGGGGTTGGGGGGATTGGTTGCACTCTACTGAGAATACACTTGACCTTGATTAGGAGGTTTATGTTATGGAAGAGGTGGAGGAGGCATGGGGGGTTGGGGCGCTGGTGTCAGAGGGGCTGGAGCACAAAGTAGTGCATATGGATAGTAAGGAGATGGGGAAACATTGGGATAAACATGTGGAACAACAACTGGCCCTGGCATCGATTGATGCCGATAGAGATATATTTATGACATGTTGGGACTTGGATAAGAATTTCCATGAGAGGTATTGGGAGGGGGATAGGTGTAAGAGGAACTAGTCCCCCCTTGGGGTTGACCATAACTCATCGGAGGTGGAGAATATGGTTGAGGTTTAGGGTGTGAATTGGATCTAACTATACCATCAGTGACATGAGATGCCCCTGGTGCATTAGCAACGCTAGGCTGAGGTAGATTGAGAAAGAAAATATAGACATATTCTAATTGGAAGTAGATCAAGTCATATTTCAAAGATAATTGGAGTGCATCTTCCTCAGGCTAGGGGAAGTGAGAAGAAATATCTTTAGCAATGGGGGCCAAAAGGATCTAAGGAACCAATCCATATAGACATGGTCTTAAAATTTAGGAGCTTTACATATGCTCATCCTTCTATGCCATTCTTGAACATGGTTAAATAGCTAGGTGGTAGAAGTTTGACGGAAATACTAATGTCATATCAGAGAGGCAACTAGAAGTATGAGATAAAATATTTGGCTAGAATCAAAAATGTGGAATGTGAGGCATCCGGTTGGTCCACATACCACTTGGCAGCAACTCCAGTAAGGCTGCGTTGGAATAAACGAAGAAAAATGGAGTCTTCAGTGATGGAATTAGATGAACACCACATATGAAATGAGCGAATGTGATTTGTGGGGTCTTCTCCAGGATTACCTTCGAAATTTGGGATGTCGAAAGGAATCTTGGTAGGCATAGCAAGCCAACTAGGTTCATGGAGAAGAGGATCGTTGATGAGCTAGTTAAAATTAGGGAAGCTCAAACTATCCATAAAAGGAAGAAATGGAATAGGAGTCACCATACCCATGGAGGTTCTTCTTGTGGGGTTACCCTGGTTACCACCTTCGTTTCCCACACCCACGTTGGTGCCTGACATGGTAGCGATACGAGGTTGGGAAGATGTGGAATCAAAGGAAGAACTGGAAGAATCAGCAAAACTGGAGTCAGAATGAGGACTTGATGAGGACTAGGAGGATGAACTCTAACTTGACGGGGAGGAGTAATATGTCCTAAAGGAAACTGGGGGTGAAGGTCATGAATTTTTTGCGACAAATGCCTAGGGGATGCAATGATGTCAAGAGAAATATGACTCAATAAACTAAAGGGGTGAAGATAGGAGAAAAAGAGAAAAAACAACAAGAAAAAACCTAGTGTAGTGGTGCCAAGTGTAAACTAACTATATTAAGATGCTACTCTAATTCAGGTAAACACGTCCTATCAAATAAAAATGACCTCTAGCCTATAGGTGATCTAAATCCTCAAACAAGTCCTAAATCTACTATTTCAGGCAACCTTACAAAAAACTTCTTTCTTGATGGAATCTCATCCCCGCAAGCAGAGTTGTCCAGAGAAAGGTGGGGTAGAGAACCATTTTTTTCCCATAGCTAGTCCTATAGGGTGTTTTCCTAGGATTGTCACTACGGTTACCTTCATCTATAGGGGTGGTCAAGTCTTCAGCTTCTTGGTGATCAACCACCTCACAAGATTCCCTGCCATGAGTTGGGTAGCCTTGAGGAGAATTGCTTGCATGATGACCTAGCTTAACCCCCTCTAGATTGGGTTTCTGACACACTCTGGCTTTGGACCATGGGATGGTGAATGATTTTAAGCTCCTTAATATGTCAAATTCTATGTCTCAATGCAAGCGATCGATGGGTGTTATTGGAAGCCTATCCTACCAATCCTACACCTAAACTACATAGATTGTTTGGCTTTGGTGCCCAAGTGGGATTAATCTATGTGTGTTGAAGTTTTGCAGTGTAGTATTTCAATTCTAGGCTTGGCGGTGTTAACCAATCTCGCATTTGCTTAGGGTGTGAGTGTGTGAAAATGATGTGTTAAGTAGAAGAGTTAATTGAGCATGTTTTATGATGTCATGTGCTGCTGAAAATAAAGTGTTGAAATACTGTAAATAATGTTGAAAATGATAGAAAAAAAATGGAAAATGAAGCACATGAAATCCCACCTAAAAAGGCTATCAAGTAGCTAAGCAAGAGAAAAAAAAACATGCTACTCAAAGACACAGAAAAGGCCTAAAAGATATAATGTCAAAGGGATTGAGATCTAGAGGCACTAATATATTGTAAATAGTGGAGGCACACAACAAAAATCAGAGGTGACAAATGTTGTAAAGGATAGGTATGAAGCTCCAAAACCTAGGATGCTCAAGGGGATCCTAAGGGGCAAGGAAAAACCCAAACTCTAAAGGGATAAAAGGTGAAATAAACCTATCTAAAAGTGTTGTAAAATAATGGATCATACTCTGAAAATGAGTGGCTGAAAATGTGAAACCCTAGACTCCTCACCTATCCAATCTCTTTCTCAAAAGGCAGAGGTATAGTCTAAACCCTAGGAGGATTTGTCCTTCCTCAAAGAGAAAAACTAAGAGAATATTGGCCTATGGGAGACTAAAATAGAGATAATAAACCCTTCTTATTCCACACACAACACTCTCAGCAAACCTAGAAAATTTCTAAAAATTTCTCGAAAAAAATCCAAAATGTAGGCACTAACCTGGAAATAGCGGAAAACGCAAAATATATGGCCAAAAAGTGCACTTTGGAACATAGATCTGGGGCTTAAAAATGTTTTTTTATCCCGAGACCCTCGGCCAGAAGATCTCGCAAAGATTTTATCGTCTCTTGCTCAGTTGCTACCTATAACCTTCAGAAAGAACCAGAAAACCACCAGAATCTGAAAATTTGACAAAAAAGGAAAAGAAAACTATAAATAGAAATTGAAAGGCTATAAATAGCTAGAGAAAAACCTAAAACTTAAGTCACCCAGGAACTAAATTACTAAACCTGTGGAATCACCATTTTTTGACAATAAGTGTAGCTAAAAACCTAGTGGAGTCGCCATTTATTAGTATGAAATTTCTTGGAAGGTGTACCAAAAACACTTCACTTAAGTCACTGGTGACAAGTGACCCTGACAACAATTTGTGGTTGTTTACATTTCCGATTTTCAATAATACAATGAGAAAAACCTACAATAAAAATATATATATGATCCAAAATAGCAAACAACAATAGAAATCCAATGTAATAATCGAATATGGAAAGGATTTTTAAATGAATATTAATATATTATTGATAACACCTGGTGAAGGAGATCTACAAAAGGGTTTGTGAATCCTCCTCCGTGGGACAAGTCCTTTGATGTCCTTAATGCTTTAGTGATCGATTATATCTCTTAATATGTGAAAAACCCAAAACAATATGTAGAACTCAAGTGGGAGATCAAATGCAAGAAGATGATAATGGTGGTGATGATAATGATCATGGTGAAGAATGAATGGAAAACCCTCTTATTTATAACAAAGTATTGGGTTGGTCTTGAAAATAGAAAATAATAAAATAATATTGACCAAATCAAGATCTAACTGTTAGGAATACTTTATTATATTTTTTGGAGAAAGAAAAAATATTTAAAATGGTCAAATATCTTTATTTAGAAATAATTAACAAATAAAATGATTTATTAATTATTTCATGAGAATTAAGAATGATTTGAAATTGAAATATTTATTAAATAGTGATTTAACAATTATTCCAATAATAGAATTAAGGAATAATAAATAAATAGTGATTTATTTAATTATTTATAGGTGATTTAGTCAAATTTGACAAGGAATAATTATCAAATAATTATTTAATAATTATTCCTAGAGAAAATTAAATAAATAATGACTTATTAATTTATTCTCATGTGATTTTTTAATTTTAATTCGGAAATAATTTAATAAAATTGGTTTACTAGATTATTTCCCATGGTGAAAGTAATTTTACTATGGTAAATTTAATCTGACATGGTGTATTTCGATCTACCTAGTTAAAAGTGGCTAGGTGATCATTTTTGGGTGATAACAGACACAATGTTGGAATGTCATGTTCTCATAATCTAAAACTCGTGACCACTGGAAGTCCCCATGTTTCAATGTTATGTGATGTTAGGCTCATATAATACTGGTGTATTCCCCCTATTGTTATTGTTTTTCCCATATAGACCCCATATTGTTATTGTTGTGTCCCATAAAAGCCCACTATTGTTATTGTTGTGCCCTTACATTATTATTGTTATGTAGGCTCTAATTATATTGTGAACCCTTAGACTCTTATATATACCAAGAAGGTGTTGTCATTTATATCATGGAAGAATTGTTCATTTATGTCATGTAAAGGAATTTCCCCCCTCGAATAGGCTAATTTTCAAGTCGTTGATCTATCTTTTCTTATATTTTGTGATCTACTTGCATAACATTTGGTATCAAAGCTTTAGATTCTAGGGTTTCACTGATTCAAACAGGTCATCTAGGAATTTTCGCTATAACCTTTTTTTGATGCAGCGTCAGAAACTAAAATGTTGAACACCTGGAGAAAAACTATTGTTGAACTTGGTCAATAAATTTCATATATTAGTTTGTTATATTTTCCTAGATATGGGCCAAAAAAGTTAGGGTTTTTGCATGATCCAAGATTCTGCCTCAAATAGGTGACCTACGGAAAATCATTATAAATTTATCTACGAGCATTAGAATTGAATTTCATAATAATTGATTGAAATCACATGGAATTTA
This sequence comes from Pinus taeda, assembly GCA_000404065.3. NCBI lineage: Eukaryota > Viridiplantae > Streptophyta > Pinopsida > Pinales > Pinaceae > Pinus > Pinus taeda. The sequence continues at coordinate 198,285 of APFE030475015.1, forward strand.
GATTTTATTGTATCATTTCCAGGGTTGAAGGTTGAAACAGTGGCACATGGCATTTCGTACAATTTCGCTTTACTGAAGCATTCCATAACCAAGTCATTGTGGGAGATACAGCATAACTTTATCTTGAGGAATCCAATCTTGGTATGACTTGTGGATTTGGAAAGAAGACTCAGAGTTCTACCATGAGACAAATTTCAAACCTTGGAGAGCCAAAATTACATAGGTACAATTGTTTCAAGATCAAACTCGTAAAGCAATAAAAAGGTGTTTGTTTTTTTTTAAATTGCATAAATTTTATTTGAAAAATTAGTTCGAAGTGATTCCAAGGGCATATTGAATTATAGATATCATTATTCTCCTAAACAAAATAATTCTACACCCATTAAGTTGTTAGAATTCTCTACTATGACGCATGAAGAGGAAGAATTGCAACATGATATATCAAAGTTACGGGACCAAGTGCAACAATTTTTTCTCTCACAAAGAGCAACCAAAGACGAACTAAAAGGGGACATCGATGGCTTAAAATGGTACATGGATGGTTTAAAATCAGAAATAAAAGGTGACATGGTTGGTTTAAAAGCATAAATAAAAAAACGATATGAATGATTTAAGAGCAGACATGGACGGTTTGAAGGAAGGTTTGACAAAGTTGCTACAAGAAATGCTTACTAATGGTAAAAATGTATTCCATGCTACTCATGATGAGAACAAAAGAAATGCTAATCGTGATTTTAGAGACTCTAACTTTGGACTGAATACCAAGCACATGTCAAATATCGATATGAGGAGGTTTGATGGCAAGGATCGAGTAACATGGATAATACAGATGGAGCAATATTATTATCTACATGATGTGAAACACACAAAAAGGTACACATTGCATATTTATATTTAGAACCCAATCAGTTTGTATGGTATCAATGGATTTTTTCTCGTAAACCATTTGTCACTTGGTCAATTTTTACGGAGGAAATGATAACGCATTATGAGGATACAAATAACAACACCTTATTTAGACAATTGATAAATCTCAAACAAAATGGTTCAATGGTGGAGCACATTGGGGAATTCAAAAAATTGAATATTATGGTAACTGATATTCCAGAGGAGAATAGGATTGATGTGTTCATAGGGAATTTGAAGGATATCATCCAACATGAGGTTCGCCTTTGGGAACCCCAATTTATTGGAGAAGGCATTCAGAGTTAGAAGAAAAGTTTAAAGAAAAATTATGGAAACAAGGAAATCTACCACTAACAATTATAAAGATGGAAGTGTTGTTGCTCCTAGCCTTCCACAACCTACAAGGTTAACACCAAAACAATTGGGGAAAAAAAGAAGATAAAAAGGGATTTGTTACATTTGTGATAGCAAATACACTAAAGGTCATAAGTGTGTTGAGAAGAAATTATTTTACATAGAAGGTGAAGAGGAGGATGAAAATGAACAAGAAACATCAAAAGAAGAGGATACACTAGGAACCAACCCTAGAGAAATAAGAAATGAATTTGAACATATCTTTTAATGTATTGGCGGGAATTACCACTCCTGAAAAACTCAATATAGAAGGATATATCAAGAACAAAAAGTTAATAGTGTTAATTAATTTGGGTAGTACCCATAATTTATTCATTGTAATATAGAAAAGGAATTGAATTGCTAATTTTGATATCCAACACCAAAGTGTCAACGGATGGTTGCAAATGGAGGAACTATAAATTTTTATGGAAAGTGTCATAATATTAAACTAACCATGGGGGAATATGTATTTAATAGTCCAATGTTTCCCATTCCAATGGGTGGTGTTGATGTTGTACTTGGATTCAATCGTTACAATATTTGAGGACGATAGCTATTAGTTTTCAAGAAGCCTTCTTGAATTTTTTTTGGGAAGGAAACGAAATTGAAATAAGGGGTATCACATGGAAACTAGGAAGATAATCAACTCTAATGACATGAAAAATCTTTTGAAGAAAAAATAACAGGGCATAATGTTAGGTCCCTTAATACTGGTCTATCCCCCTTATTGTTATTGTTAGTGTAGCCCCTATTGTTATTGGTGTGACCATGTATCCCCCATGTAGTTATTGTTGTGCCCCATAGAAACCCACTATTTTTATTGTTGTTCCCTTACATTATTATTGTTATGTAGGTTTTTCTTATATTGTAACCCTTTAGACTCCTATATACACCAAGAAGGTCTTATAATTTCTATCATCTAAGAGTTATTCATTTATGTCAAGTCATTAAGCAACGTTTATCAAGTCATTAATCTATTTGTTCTTATATTTTGTGAGTTGGTTGCATAAAATTTGGTATCAGAGCTTTGGATCCTAGGGTTTCGCTGCTGCAAACAGGACATCTTTGAGTTTTCACTATAATTTTATTTCTATGAAGGTTGAGAAACTGAAATTGATACCATGTGGAACTGAAATTTTGATGAACTTCCTGTAAAAATTTCATATCTTGGTTCACTATATTTTATGAGATATCGTCCGAAGAATTTAGGGTTTTTTCATGTTCCAGAATTTAGTCTCAAATAGGTGACCTTGGTAAAATCATCATAAATTCATCTATAAGGATCAGATTTGAATTTTGTAATATGTGATTGCAATTGCATGAACTTTAATTTTTCATGTATTATTTTCAGGGCCTAAGGTTGAAACAATGACACATGGAATTCCTTACAAGTTTGATCTACTAAATCATTCCATAATCAAGTCATCGTGGGAGATTGGGCATAACATTAGCTTGAAGAATCCAATTTTTGTTTGACTTGTGGCTATTGGAAATAAGACTCAAAAGGATCCACAGATGTAATTTTAGACCTTGGAGATCTTAAATTAAAACGATACAACAATTTCAATATCGAGCTCCTGAAAAGAAAGAAAAAGGTGTGCATTTAAAAAAAAAATTACATAATTTTTGTTTGAAAAATCAGTTTGAAGTGATTCAGAGAGAATATTGAAGCATAGATATCTTTGTTTGATTAAAAAATTCCTATAAACAAAAATATGGACACACCTAGTAAGCAACCTAAAAGCTCTACTATGACACATGAAGAAGAGGAAGAAATGCAACATGATATATAAAAATTACGAGACCAAGTGCAAAAAAATTTGCTCTCGCAAAGAGTAACTAAAAATGAATTAGAAACTAAGATGGATGGTTTAAAAGTAGATATGGGATATTTTAAAGTAGTCATGGACGCGGTGAATTTCAAATTGGAAGGGTTACCAAAGTTGTTGCAAGAAAGGCTTCCTAGTGGTGACAAGATAATCCATGAAAATCATGATGATGACAAAAGGAATATGAGTTATGATTTTAGAGACTCCAATGTTGGGTTTAGAACCCACCACATTCCAAATATCAATATGAGGAACAAGGATAATTTTAGGGGCGAATGTTCGCCCTTTGGCGAAATTAAGTGGTTTTAAATTTTTAGTGGGCGAATTAAATTTAGCCCTTGAAATTAGGAGTTACAACCTTCCATTCGCCCATTTTCAAGAATAGGTTTTATTTAAGTGAATCCTATGGGCCAAATACCATATTTATTAAAGAGATATGGTAAATTAATAAAAATATAAATAAATGAGAGGTATGGTAAATAAATAAAACATTTTTTATATTTACTCCATAAGTCACCTTATATACATGTAAGGGTGTAAATAAATAAAAATATAATTAAAGTGGAGGTATGGTAAATAAATAAAACGTCTTTTTATACTTACTCAAAAGGTATGGTAAATAAATATAAATAAATAAAACACCTTTTTATATTTAGTCCGTAACCCTCGTTCTATTTATGAAGGCTCAAGAAAGAGGTTTTATTTAAGTGAATCCTATGGGCCAAATACCATATTTCTAAAAGAGGTATGGTAAATTAATAAAAATATAAATAAACGAGAGGTATGGTAAACAAATAAAACATTTTTTTATATTTACTCCATAAGTCACCTTATATTTACGAACACTCATGGTAAATTAATAAAAATATAAATAAATGAGAGGTATGGTAAACAAATAAAACTTTTTTTTTTTTTTTTATTAATACCATGCAAAAAAACATTATTAACCCTAATAGTATTAATAAAAATAAAAATGGCACATGGTATTGACCCATGGTATTCACCAAAATGGCACATGGTATTCACTTGGAATGTAGCCTATTTAAATGAGGGAATTAAACCAGAATAGATCCATCTTTACTCTGGATCTACTAACCCCCGAGAGCTATCAAATATCGTGATATGCAAACTAGCATAGAGTGGAAAAATATTTGATCTGATGAAGAGTAAAAATGGATGTTGTAATTTAATGTATGTTAAACATCTTAGCTTGGTTAAAATAAAAATAAAATAAAAATCAACTATAATTTTATTAATTTTTATAAATTACTAATAGTAATTTTTAAGCTCCA
>APFE030475015.1:205423-257618 GCA_000404065.3 Pinus taeda
TATATACCATGGAGATTCGCCCATTTATTATATTTATAAATTTAGGGGGGGTTCTTAAAATTTTCCCTGATGAGGAAGTTTGATGAAAAATGTCTTGTAACATGGATACTACAGATGGAGCAATATTTTGATCTCCGTGATGTGAAACACACACAAAATGTATGCATTGCATCTTTATATTTAGAACCCAATCAGTTTGTATGGTATTGATGGCTTTGTTCTCGTAAACCACTTGTCACTTGGTAATTTTTTATAGAGGGAATGATAGCACATTATCAGGATACAAATAGAAACACCTTCTTTAGCCAATTGATAAATCTCAAACAAAAGGGTTAAATGGCAGAGCACATTGACAACTTCCAAAAATTGAATATTAGGGTAGTTGTTATTCCATAAGAGAATAGGGTTGATGTCTTCATAGGGACTTTAACATCCAACATGAGGTTCGTCTTTGGGAACCTGATTCATTGGAAAAGACATTCAGGGTGGCAAGAAAAGTTTAAAGCAAAATTATGGCAACAAGGAATTCTACCACTCACAACTATAAATATGGAAGTGTTCCTACTCCTAGCCTTCCACAACCTACAAGGTTGACACCACAATAACTGGAGGAAAAAGAGAAAAAGGGATTTGTTACATTTGTGATAGAAATTGCACTAAAATTCATAAGTGTGTTGGGAAGAAATTATTCTGCAGATATTGTGAAGAGGAGGAAGAAAAGGAACAAGAAATATTAAAAGAGGAGGATATACACCAAGAACCAACCCCAAAGAAAGAAGAAATTAATTTGACAATGAATTGAAAAGAATACCACTCCTCAAACTCTCAATATTGAAGGATATATCAAGAAGAAAAATTTAATATTGTTAATTGATCCAATTAGCACCCATAAGTTTATCCATTGTAAGATATCCAAGGAACTGAATTGCTTCATGTATCTAGTTCTAGAGTTTCAAGTGATGTATGCAAATGGAGGAACTATAAACTTATCTAGAAAGTTCCATAATATCAGGCTAACCATGGGAGAATATGTATTGAATAGTCTGCTGCTTTCCATTCCAATGGGTGGTGATAATGTTGTACTATGAGTCCAATGTTTACAATCTTTGGGGATGATAGCTTTTAATTTTCAAGAATTTTTCTTGAATATTTTTGGGGAAGGAAAGGAAGTTGAATTAAAGAGTATCGCAGGGAAACCAGGAAAGATAATCAACTCTAATGGCATGATAAATCTTTTGAAGGAATAACAATGGGGCGTGATTACACAATTATGCTCACTAAAGGTTCAAGCATCGAAATCATCTATTTCTCCAGATCCCCAAAAAATCTTGGAAAATCATTCCAAGGTATTTGAGACTCCTAAAGGCATCCCACCTATTTGTGATCATGATCATGCTATTCATTTGATTCCAGGAAGTGTTCCTCCAAACATCAGACCTTACATATATCCCTATGCCCAAAAAAGTGAAATTGAACTTATGGTTGTAGAAATGCTAGAGGTTGGTATAACTCAACCTAGTCAAAGTTCTTTCTCTGCTCCAGTAGTATTGGTGCATAATAAGGATGTATCATGGAATATGTTTCTGGATTACATGGAGCTCAAAAAGCTCACTATTAAAGATAAATTTCCCATTCCTTTCATTGATGAATTTTTGGATGAATTACATGGAGCAATTTATTTCACTGAGTTGGATCTTCGTTCAAGATATCATCAAAATAGAATGAAGACTGAAGACATTTTGAAAATAGTATCAGAACTCATGAGGGTCATTATGAATTTTTTGTCATGCCTTTTGGCCTTACTAATGCACCTTCCACATTTCAAGTTTTGATGAATTCCATTATCAAACCTTTCCTTATAGAATTTATGTTAGTATTTTTTTATGATATACTAATCTACAGCAAGTATTGGAATGATCATGTTCAACATGTTGACAGGGCACTCAAACTATTGGAGGAGAAAATAATATTCAAAAACCTTCAAAATATTCTTTGGAGTACATGAGGTGGAATATTTGGGTCATATTGTGTCTCATGAGGGTGTTAAGGAAGACCCTAAAAAAGTTAAATCCATTAAGGAATGGAAAATCCCCACAACCATAAAGCATCTTCGAGGACTTGGGTTGACAAGGTATTATAGCAAGTTTGTTAAGAATTATGGGAGAATAGTAGCACCTCTAACAACATTACTGAAAAAATATGCATTTTCTTGGACTCTAGAATAAACTAAGGCTTTTGAACATCTTAAATAAGCAACTATGTCTTGAGGAAAATGATTTGGTGTTGTTTTAATGCAAGAAGGAAGACCCATTGCTTTTGAAAGTTGGCCAATCAAGGGATATTATTTACACAAACCTATTTATGAGAAGTAAACGTTGGCAATACTACATGCACTAAAGCAGTGGCAACCTTACGTAATGATAACACACTTCATGATAAATATAGATCATGATAGTCTTAAATACTTTTTGGAATAGAGATTATCTTCAAAATAGCTGCAAAAATGGATCAAAAAGAAGTTGGGTTATGACTTTGAAATCATCTACAAAAAGGCAATAAAAATGTTGTTGCACATGAACTCTCAAGAAAGGATGAGGATGTGGAACCATTTCTTTTTGCCATTTCTATTATCCAACTTGATTGGATAACCAAAGCAAGGGATGAATGGAAGAGTGACGAAGAGGTGTAGACACACATTCAAAAGTTGCAGCAATATCCCAGTACATCTGATACATTTAGCTAGAATGATTCATTATGGCACATAGATCACTTATATCTTTGTAAGAATTCCAAACTCAAGAAAAAGATTCTTTTGGAATTGCGCACCTCCCCCTTATGGGGGAACTCTAGATTTTTAAAAAATTACCAAAGGGTCAAGAAGGAATTGTTTTGGGATGGCCTTAAATCTGATATGCAGAAGTTTGCACCAAAATGTTTGGTTTACCAACAAAATAAAGTCGATGCAATTAAGACCTCGAGTCTGTTACAACCCTCATCCAGTCCAAGTCAGTGTTGGGAGGAGGTCTTAATTGATTTTATCACAGGTTTACCCAAGTCTAACAGAAAGAGTGTCATCATGGTGGTAGTTGATACAATTACCAAGTATGCACACTTTTGTGCATTATCTCATCCATTTAGAGCTAGTACATTTGATATTTAAGCTATGGAAACAATTCAAAAGCTACATGGAAACCCAAATATTATTACAAGTGACAAAGAGCCCATTTTCACTCGAAATTTTTGGACGAAATTATTTTCTTGTATTGCTACCAAAATTTTCTCATAGCTCATCTTATCATCCTCAATTTGATGGGAAAACAAATATAGTGGACAAGTGTTGAGAAGGATATATTTGTTGCTTTGTATCTGATAAACAAGCACAATGGGTCAAGTGGTTACCTTTAGTTGTATGGTGGTATGACACTTCCTTCCATACTGTAGCAAAAATGACCCCATTTATGGAAATTTATGGATATAATCCACCATCCATCACATAATATTTAAGAGAAAATTATAAGGTTCAAGAAGTGGAAGATCACATCAAACATCAACAACAAGTTCTCCAACTCTTAAAGGATAACCTCACTCTGGCGCATAATCAAATGAAACAACAGGCAAATCAACATCACATTGAAAGAAGTTTTGATGTAAATAATTGGGTGTTTTTATGGCTATAACCATACAAACAAATGCCCCTCAAGCAAGATAAGAAGGATAATAAATTATCACCCAAGTACTATGGTGCTTACAAGATGCTGCAAAAGATTGGTATCATGGCATACAAATTAGAGTTGCTTGCATCTTCCCAAGTACACTTAATCTTCCATGTTTCATGCTTAAAGAAGGTTACCAGTGACAAGCTCCCAATTCGAACAGTGTTTCTAGAACTTAACGAAGAAGGAAAAATCATATTTGAGTCTGAAGTAGTCATGAAAACAAGAACCCAACAACTATGGAATCGATTAATTTTAGAGTATCTCATTAGGTGGAAGAACTTACCTGCTAAACATTCCACATGGGAGGATGATAATTTTATACAAAAGCATCCAGAACCACTCACGTGTTGAGAACAACACTTTTTTGAAGGAGAGGGGCATGTTAGGTCCCTATAATACTAGTGTATCCCCCTTATTTTTATTCTTAGTGTAGCCCCCTATTGTTATTGTTTTTCCCATGTATCCCCCATGTTGTTAGTTGTGCCCCATAGAATCCCACTATTGTTATTGTTGTTCCCTTACATTATTATTTTTATGTAGGCTCTAATTATATTGTGACCCCTTAGACTCCTATTATTTCATTTAATTATGTAAGGATTTATTGATCCGCAATACTCTGTCTGAAAGGATTACCAAACAACAAAAGGAATATGGCTAGTGGATCGATAGAAAATTCTCAACCTAATGCTCACACATGAAGCATACAACCATATCTAGATGTTATGAGGAAAAAGGGTGCACCTGGCTTACTCACAGATTGGTAAAGGTTTTTGAGCTCGATGTAGAATCCCAATGCTCTACTCAAACAATCTACATTGTCCACACTTGATCTCAATTCCTACACACAATCACAAACATGAAAAGGCGACAAGCAATCTTCCTCAGAAGATCATTAGCTCAAAATTTCATATATATAATAAGAAATATTGCTACAAATATGTAGATACAAAGAAGCAACATGAATTTTTATTAACTTGTTGTAGCGGCTACAACACCCTCCAAAATTTTGGTTTGCACTCAAATTTCGGAGCCTTCCTTGCTATTTTCCTTGATTGTTGCAAACACTTAAGCTCATTTCATGAGCTTTCCTAAAGTCCTTTGACCCCTTTTTCTTGTTGGATCAATTGTCATCTTTTGGCATGACCTATTGTTTTTCAATGCTTGTGGACCTTTTCTGGCACTTTCAAAGATTGATCTTTGTGTATACGAGTTGCCCCAACTATGTAAACACCCATAGCACTCATATGCAAATTTTTTAGCATTGTCGCACAAGTGTCATCATGGTCGTCCTAAAGTATGTTTCAGGTGTCACACTTATCGCCTCTTGCTATGAGACATTCATACACAAAGAAATGATTTCTTGTTTCTCTAGTGGTCTATGTTTTCATTTCGTCGAAGTATGCTACATGTATGATCACAAGTCAAGTTCATCACAAGTTTATCTTCCTCCCATAGTTAGCCATTTTTTCGAAAATATTCCCGACCGAGCAACTCAACTTCTCTAGACCCCAACTAAATTGTGCACTACGCAATCTCAGCCCTCATTGTTGTGATCTCTCTTCCTAGAACTACACAGTGCGTAGTCATTTTCCTTTAGGAAAGTTTCACTATGCAATTACAAAGCTCAGCAGCCTTCCTTGACCCCCAGAATTGAGTAGCAATTCCTCCCAGTCTGACTTGAACTACGCACTTCACACTTTTAGTCCTCAAGATTTTCCCCTTGCTTGTTGGAAACCCACAATGCATAGAGAACACAACCTCCATTGGCCTCCAAAATAGTCCAGAGGTATCCCTAGTGTCCTCCCTCAATCGTAGATCACTGACCTCACGAATTGCATAGATTTTTTCTCCAGGTCTCTCTACTACCCAGACCCCCTTGCAGGTCCCATGCTACATCAGTTGTTGTCTAACTAAACTGCGCAATCCTAACTGTCAGTAACCACTGCACATTTTTCTCCATAGTGAGGACTATGCTCAAAATTTCCTCATTCAAGCCTAATTTGTACTCTACGTAGTCTCATTAATCAACCCTTCTCCATGTCACCTAGAACTGAGTAATGTGCAGTTACTGGACCATCTCTCTCCAAAACTGTCGCTTGTCCTAGGCTCAGTTCATGGATAATAATTCATCATCTTAGACTAGGGATTTTTTGGATTGATGGTGTTTCATCATGAATGAATTATGGGAATAGGTACACTCTCAAATCATGGCGAGATGATGAAGAAGGAGAAGGAGGAAGCATGCCTAAAGACTCACTTGTAGATGAACGGATAAGTAGATCTATTAAGAGAAAGAAAAAGGAAAACAAGTGTGAAACCATTTTCTAAGAACAATGATCATTGAAGACCCCACATCATCAAGTTATGCGAAGGGGAAGAGAAATCATATCCAAGAACATATCTATAACTCAGCAGTGATAGTGGCTTGACATTGCCACAGCATCAAGCCAGTCCGCATTAGCAATGTCAGGTCAAGTCGTGTCATGAGTTGTCATATGCCACATCACTATTATGGGCCATGTATAATGTAAATAAAATGTAACGTAAAGTGGAAGTCCAATGCACACACATGAATATGAAGAGTCATGTAAGTGAAAAGTCATAGAAAGTTGAACAGTCATGAGGGTAGTCAAAGAGTCACAAGGGGTAAGTATCACCCCTTGGTTATATATACCCTCTCATTTGATCAAATGAATTTTCACCTTGGATCCTCCTGCAAGGCATTAGAGATATAAGCTAGTCCTTTGAGGAGAAAGGATTGGCTCCAATGTCCCACTACTGGGACTAGTGATGTACAATGTAAATATGTGTCTTGGAATCTTTTCTTAATTATAGAATCCTTTTAATGCCAATGCGTTCTTCATGCGTGATATGAATTTTTGTAAGATTATTCTTGTGAACCTTTGTATTTCATGTTTTCTTTCACATGTACTAATATATTTTAACTATTTTGGTTATTTTAGTGCTTATATTATTGGGAATGTGATGTAATGGTTGTCACTGTTGTCTCATCCTTGTGGACTAATCTATAGGATACTAGATAGGCCTTTCTTTGCTTACCAGTTATAACAACCGTCACATCCATTTTGTACTATTTCGTTGGATGTTAAACGAATCTTCCCTTGTTCCTTGGTTATAACAATTGTCGCATCCATTGTGGACTATTCCGTTGGATGTTGGACATGCCTTACTCATTCATGTGTGTCTCTTCCTGGGTAGTACTATTACCTGTCACTTATATGCTCAATTTTATCCCCCTTTTGCAGTAAGAGACCCTAGACACACTTGCGTTGCACACTCACCAGGAACACTCACCTTGATTTTCGAAGATACCATTGTATCACTCTCTTTTGCTGACAACTAGATCCAAGGCTTTAAGTACTTGCCAACCAGGCCTTTCTACCATATGGGACTCCTACACCAAATAGTGTGAGGTCTAATTGGGACTTCATATCGGGGAGATCCCCTAAATTTTGGCGGGTCCAGCACCGTCAAAATTTTTGGCACTAGAAGGAGGGCAAATAATATTTTATGGATGATTGTCTCACCGACCTGACTAATCTCTTCTAGTCAAGGCAATAACATTTACTCCTATTGGAAATGTGGTCACTGTTCTCACTCAGAATTTTCTCTAGAAGTTATAAGAAGAAAGAAAATGACCGAGGTAACCACAACCCAACTTTTAGGCTGAGGCTCAAGCCAACCTAAGTCCAAAGAGGGCTCTCTCTATATGATTTAGCTTTATTTGTTTGGATATTAGGCTAGTTCTTAATATTCAGGGGGTTTTTTATTTGTATTGAAGATTGGGTGGTGGGGATATTTAAACAAATGGATAGAATGATGTCTCTAGACCATTGGGCATATGGAGTCAAAAGAAAGGCAACAGAACTGGATCAACTCATTAAAGGGAATGTTCAAACGACAAGATAATAGAGTAGAGTGTAGGTCTTTAGGCCAGAGGGATGGAAAAAGTTTTAACTAGGGTGAGAGATCAATTAAGAATTCTCAGACCAAGATTGAAATGAGGAATGGTGGGGTAATCGGAAACATAGGGCAATGAAAAAACCTTTGCTATAGATTAAAAGAAACAGCCTAAACTAAGGAGCAATTAAGAATTCATTAACTTAGATTATCTATAGAAAACATATATTTGACTGACTGTTGTAGCAGAGTGTAATTAAACAAATTCTGATATAATACTTCTAATTATGGCATTCAGATTTAGATCAAAAGTATGAAAAACTTTAAGAGATAACAAAAACATGAGAAGATACTTGTCTACACTTTGCTCTGCACATGAATCCTTTGAAATATCTTGTCATCATTCATCAATCCAGCTTGTTGGCTCAGTCAATGCTCTAATAGCTTTTACAGTCTTTAAATCAAGAAGTCTATAGAAATTTATAAGAATCCACCCTACATACTTCAAATTGTGAAGTATTTATACTAAGGTGTTATTACAAATATCTCAAAATGACTTGAGATTTAATCTAGGAAATAGAAATATCTTCTCACAGGAGGATAGAGGTAGCTAATGAATTGCTTTCATGTTGTCCCTTTTATTGTGGTATTACTATTTGTTTATTGTTTTCTTTTAGCTCTTTCTGCTCTTACTACTTGAATCATTTATGCTGGAGGATTTGTTACTTTTGTCTTTCATCTGATACTCTTTGTCACTGATACTCTTTCACTCTAATGACCTGTTTTTATATTTCACTGTGTTTCCCTTTTACTGCAGAATTTAACTTTTTACAATTGTGTTTCAACAGTAAATTCTTATGTTTTTTTATGTGTATCAGCATCGGAAGCAGATTTTTATCAAGTCTTAGTGTGTTTCATCTTTTTTCTTCTAACTACATCTCTCATCTGGCTCCTCTGTTTTGAATGTCACTACTCTATTCCTTGTCTTTTTCTCGGCTCTATGTGTAATGATCTTCATCTTCTGTGCATGTATAACTGGTATTCTTCTTTTGAATTTGGTCTTTTAATAGGTTTTTTGGTCGAGTCTTGGAGTAAATAGGTTCTTTGACTAGTATCATAACTATTTATCCAAGCTCTGATTTTAGTCTGATAATCTGAAAAATTCAATAATATTTAAGAAAACACAGGTCTGTATGAAGGAAGTTTGATGGCTCTCTGGCATATGGATGCTTGGGAAAGGTCTCGGGGTGGTGTTTTAGACATAATTGGAGGGGAAATTGCATCGCAAAGGCTTAGGGTGGCGATGAAGGCTTTCATAGGTTTACACAGTAAAACGGGCGAAAGGCGAGAAAACCTGAGTTCTCGGGGTTTAAAACTTTAATGGATAGATTTTCAAAAGTGGCATGAAATTCATATTTTATGGAAGACGGGCGATTTATCGGATCAGCGAGGAGGTGTTTTTGAGGAGTTGTCATACCGCTTTTAGGCGTGGGTGGTAGAGAGGGGTCACTCGATCTATGTTGGAGCATGACACATAGTCGTCGGGATTCAGGGGAAAACCTCCTTATCGGCCAGGTAAAGGCAGTCCATCAAGCCCAGCCAATATGGCTTTGGTTCATTGGATCTGCAGGGAGGCGATCGGATGGTAGTCAGGTGGGAGAGCTGCGCGGGGGGAAATGAACGAGAATTTAGGGGGGCCTAGGATTTTAATCGGGTCGGTATGGGATTAGTTTAGGCTTAAACCCTGGGTTAAGTGATCGGGCCGGTCTTAAATGAGGGATTAGGGAGTTGGGTGAAGCCGACGCGGGATTAACTTAGTTTACTGGGGTTAGGTAGAGCAAGTAGAGTTATAGTGGGATAAAGGATCATTTTTATAGTTTTTATTCAAAACTAAGGGGTTGGGGTATTTTAATAGGGATTTAATTATTTACGAGAAAAGGGTTAGTATGGGTTTTATATAATAAAATTAGTTAATTAATATGAAATGAGCAATGGTGAGGTTTTTTCCTAAGTAAAGAGGCAAAGGGTATGCAATTACACATTTAGATTTATACTTAGAAAAAAGGATTTTTTGTGGGTTTTCTATGCAAAAGGGATTTACATGGGGGGGTATTACTCTCCTTAGGTAAAAAGTGTTTTAATATTAGGAAAAGGGGGAATGTGTTTATGAAGGGGATTCTAGCACTTGATTCCATAATTCATTAAGCCGAGGGTCCGGTCCCTCCAAAAGTCAGAGAAATGCTCTGAGCCTCTTTGACTTGTAGGATTAAAAGTACTTAGAACATAATTGTGGATAGGAAATTAGTAAGTAAAGGGTAAAGTGAACTAGGGGGAGTTAATCATACGAGCTTGTAAACCCTTTTCTTTGCCTTCATAGTTGACCATACATGTTGAAAGATGTTTCAAAGCATGATGCATGTTATTTTATCCAAGTAACTTTGTAGTTCAGCAACCTTTCTTCTACATACCCATTTCTTACTTCTAACATATTTTCTTCATTTCTTTGGGTGCATTTAAGCTAGAAAACCCTTATTCATCTATTTTTATTTCATAAATCAAACTATCTAATTCTAACCTTATATCATCCAAGGGCTCAGATTAAGCTTATGAGCTCCTTTTATTTTCTCTACCTAACTATGATCTACCAAGATTAAACTCTTTGGTAAAATTTTATTCTCTAATATATAAACATAAAATTCAAAGCATGGAATAACCAAGATTAAACTATTTGATTCCCATGGAATGTGGCATGAATAACAAGTTGCACACAATCATTGTTATGCATAAAAGTAAATAGTAGTGGCATTTCGACTTGCACACTTTCATGGTCTTTTTGTTTTTGGGGTTTATATATTTTCATTTTCTTTTGACCTTCTCTTATTCTTTTGTCCTTTGATCCTTCTTTTAGGACATACCCTCTTTACATTTTTTAATTTTTTATAATATAGAAAACATTTGAAAAAAGAAAAGGTGTGTACAATATTACAAGGCTTAACTTTAGACATTCAAAATTATGACTCGTATTGGTATAGGTACCTAACAGTGGCTCCACTTGGGGATCGCATTTCCTTGTGAAATGTCAAGAACTTTAGAGATCATTAGCCTTTGAATTTTTGTTGATGTTGCCTTGCAAAGTGTCCTTCTATGAATCTGCATTATTGATACTTATGATAGTGAACCTTTAAAGCTTAGGGCCTTCTCTTCGAGCTTCAACTTCAAACATCATTATCCGATCCAAACTAGATTTTTGAAAATAGAAAATATACAAATGAAAATTAGTAATTAGGTTCAAAGTAATGTTTCAAAATTTGGCCATTCATTAGCCCACCTTCTGCATTTGTACCATCAATTTCTCTCAAGAAGAAAGCATTACTTCCTCTATAGGCATAAATGACATAGGGACCTTTCCATAGGAAATCAAATTTCCCATGTTTTCCTTTATCTTCCCTCCTTGAGGCCCACTTGAGCACTTTGTCACCAATGTATAAATCATCAGCCTTGGTCCTCTTGTCAAAAATATTCTTAATCTTTTCTTGCACAACTTAAGACTTGGCATAGACCTCTTCTCTTGTTTGTTGTAGATGTATAGTTTGGTTGATTATTCTTTGGATACTATTTGGTTCAACCTGTATTTCTTGAAGTATCTTCATTACTAGCACTCCCAAAGAGGATCGAAAGACAACTTCCATTCCATAAACTAGTTGATAGGGAGAAGTACCAATTGATATCTTAGTAGTCAATCTGTTTGCCCATAAGGCATTGACTAGCTTTTTATTCCAAGTTTTATTATTGTCCTCTAGTAACTTCTTGTGATATTTACTAGGCTTTTGTTTGAGGATTCATCCAATCCATTACCTTGAGGGTAATGTGATGTGGAATGGCCAAGGGTGATATGGTATTTATTGCAGAAATCTACCATTCTTTTGGATTTAAAGGCTTATGCATTATCAGTAATGAGCTTAGTTGGACATCCAAATCTTGATAGAATATTCGTTTCAAGGAAGGTTATGATACCAATATCTGTGACTTGCCTTGAAGGTATGGCTTCTATCCATTTTGTAAAGTAGTCAATGGCAGTAAGGATCCATTTATGTTGGGCAAAGGAGGGTGGGTGAATTTCACAAATGAGGTCTAGACCCCATTGTTGAAAAGGTATTTCAATGGAGACTGGCTTGAGGGGTAATGGTAAGAGCTTTTTCTTCCCCTGAAATTAGACACTTGTGACAGGAGGTCACATATTTCTTGACATCAGCAAACAAGGTAGGCCAATAGAAACCAGCTCTAAGGATTTTATCTGTAGTAGTCTTCCAGTAAAGGTGTCCTCCATAGTCACCTGCATGAAACTCTTGTAAAAAATTGCCAGCGTCTTCTTTTAATAAGAAATTGAGAAGAAAACCTTCAAGGTCTCTCCAAAGCAAAATATTGTCTAATATACAAAATCTCAAGGATTTCATCTTTAAAAACTTTCTTTTAGTCCTAGATAATTTAGGAGGAGCTTGTAAATTTAATAAAACATAATAAATATCAGCTTATCATGGTGATTCAAGAAAGGCCTAGCTGATTAGTGGAGTTTCCATCTCCTCTTCATTATCTATTGTTGCAATAAAGTTAATATCCAAGGCCTGATAGTTCAATTTGTCCATGAGCTTGGTTAAACCTTGGCCCTTGACTAACTTCATTGGTTTAATTTCTATGTCATATTCTAAGATTGTAGAAATCCGCTTTCCCCTCTTTCCATCAAGACCATCCTGAGTTAGGATGTCTTTTACTATTAATTTAGGAACGTAGGCTACTATGTGAGAATATACGATGTATACCCTAAAATCTTTAATGGCTTTGACCAAAGCCAAGGCCTGTTTTTACATTATGTTGTATCTCAAGGGGGCATCTCTCAAGGCTTTGCTAAAAAAAGAAATGGGTTGTTCATAGCCCTGATCATTTTTTTCTAATAGGACTGCAACTATTGTGTGCTATGAAGCAAAGGAAAATAAAATGAAATCTCTATCAAATTTGGGACTGATTAGTATTAGGGTTTTAGTTAAGGCTAGTTTGATGTCTTCAAAGGATTTCTTAGCCTCAATGGTCCATCTTATTGTGGAATCGTTTTTCAACATATTGTTAAGTGATTTAATTAATTCTGCTAGGTTAGATATAAATCTTCTAAGAAAATTGATTTTTCCTAAGAAAGCTTGTAATTCTCTAATGTTCCTGGGGTGTCTTATTTGTAAGATGGCTTCTATTCTTGTAGGGTCTATACTTATACCATATTTCGAGATTATATGACCTAATAACTTTCCTTCCTCTAACCCAAACAAGGACTTTTTGGGGTTCAAGGAGATTCCAAATTTCCTGCATTTAATAAAGACTTGTCGTAGATGATCTAAATGTTGATTGTCTGACTTTGAAAACACAGTAATGTCATCTAGATATATCACAAGGAAATCATGAATTTATGTAGCAAAGGATATATCCATATCCCTCTAGAAAGTGGTTCCTGCATTCATTAGCCCAAAAGGCATTTTCACATACATAAAAGTGCCCCAAGGAGTAGTAAAGGCAGTTTTGGGTTGATCATCAGGATGAACTAAGATTTGATTATAACTAGAAAACCCATCCAATAATGAGATTCTGGTTGATCCAAAAACTCTCTGTAAAATTTGATCCATTTTGGGGAGAGGGTAATTGTCTTTTAGTGATACTTTATTGAGGTTTCTGAGATTCACATAGAGTCTGATCTCACCTGTTTTCTTCCTAGTTGGTACTAAGGTTTAGACCCAATCAAAAATTTTGATTGGTACAATTATTTTAGCATCATACATGCTCGGAATTTATTTTTCTATTGCAGGTAGTATGACAGGATTGATCCTTCTTAGTTTTTGTTTGAAAGGATTTTGATTTTCTTTTATAAGAATAGTGTGCTAGATGATGTTGGTGTCATAGGATTTGTTGTCCTCATAACTCCAAGCAAAAAAATCCCTAAATTATTTCAACAACTCAATGTATTTGGCTTTTTCAGTTGGAGGTAATGATTTTGAAAGTTTGATCAATTTTGGATTTTCATCAGTTTCTATGTTGCATTCCTCAATGTCATATCTTAATGGTTCCGTTTTAGGTTTCTTAGGAACATCATTTGAATCAAATAAATCTTCCAGAGGGTAAGTCCCTTTGGTAATAATTTATCCTTAAGATTAATTACTTCAGTTTCTTCGTTTATCATTTCATCAATTTCCATTAGCTCTAAGTTATCTACGTCTGATTTGGTAAATTTAGTTAGGTTAAGTCTATCTATTTTATCATCTTCTATCTTATTTATTTCTATCTTATCCTTAGCGTCAGGATCTATGGATGTATCAATATCTATGTTATTATTTACAAACTCTTTTTCTGAAAGTAAAAAGTTATTTATCTGTTTATCATTAGAAAATATTTTCCCGTTCTTTAAATTATCTGGAATTGCAGGTCTGTGCCTAATTTCAGTAGTGTACTGATAGTTAGGTTGGAAGGGTAATTTACAAGTGCTAACAAACATTGCTAAACTATGGGCTTGCATGTTAAGTTTCCTAGGGATGACTGCAAGCTTTGTTTCTAAGAAAGTGTTTAGTATTTCTACAATAGTATCTCTATAGCAACTTAATCTAGGGTCTTTAGTCATATATACAACATCAATTTTTTTAAAAATTAATTCAGAATCTCCCATAATACAAACTCTTTTAGCTCCTAAATTCATAACTAATTTAAGACCTAGAATTAATGCTTCATATTCAGTGATATTATTTATACATTTAAAATTCAATCTATATGCATGGCCTTCTGAATAATTATTTTCCAAGTTATATATCCACATTCATGCTCCTGCTCCTAACCTATTTATTGATCCATCAAATTCTAAGTGCCATAATATCTCATGATCATAATTTTCACTATCTGGTGGAACAAACTTTTCATCTTTCACAGAAATTAAACCTTCTTGTTCATTCAATATTTCTGTAGTCTGATTAGTCTCATCTGGTGTAGAAACTGCAATTTCTTTTGGTTCTGTATCAATACTTTCTAAAAATGTTTCTTGATTTTTATCAACATTATACAAAATAAAAGAATCAATATCTAAGTGTATGGAGTAGATGGGAAAGTTTTCAGGTTGATCCTCACTACTTACCATATATTTCATTAAGGTTTCTCGGTATAGTTTCTTAGGTTGTCCAAAATCATAAATTGTTGCATAAGACATATCTAGTTGAAGAGATCCCTGAATTTTGGCTCCCCATGATCTTGATAAAAGCATGCCATACTTTGGTGGGATGTCAGCAACTACAATGTCCATTAGGATGCTCTTGGAAGGATATTGGACTAATCTAACACAAAGGTCTTTGATTAATCCTAGACACTTTACTTGAGTTGAGTTAAACGAGAATAAGTCTTTGCAAGGCCTTGTTGTGTCTAGGTTCAACTTTTCCATTACTAATTTGCGAATTAAATTGTGAGAGACTCCAGAATCCAACATTGTGTTGTGTAGAATCTTGTCATGGATACTAAGGCTTATATAAAAATGTGAAACTCCTCCTTCTATGGTTTATCTGTGATTTGTAAGGTTCATTCTTGATTAGTTTTGTGAAAGGGACTGGAATCTTTATCTTAGCTATATCTGCTCCCAAATTGAAAGGCAAAGATGTTTTTTCTGTTTGAATGTTTGGAGTTTTAACAGCAAGCATTTCAGTAGGATTGTTTTCTTTTTCTTTATTGGGGATCTCTTTATGTGAATTTTCAAGTGGAACTGAAGAGGATGGTTGATTGGCAAAAGGTTGATCAGGGGTTATATCTAAAATTGTGGGGCCAGAAGGATTTGGGTTCTACCTAGGGAGAATTTGGAGGATCTTTGAGCCAAGGGCTTCTTTTATCTTCTTAGGTTGATTTTGGGTTGTTTTCTTTGTTTGGTCAGGGACATCCACATTCCTTTTTCTTCTTAGATTATATTGCTTGTGGATTTAGAAAATAGCAAAGTCATATCCTTGTTTATAATCAAATGATTCACCAGACTGTACCTGTAATTGCTGCAGCATATATAGTTCCTGCTCATCTTGGGTTAGAAAAATAGTGTCTTCATCATTTACTCCCATTAGGTTAATTTGTGTATCATGCTCTGGATTTTCTAGATTGGATGTCTCTACATAATTTTCTTGAAAAGGAGGCCTTATGTTCTAATCTGGTCCATTTTTCCCTATGTTTTGGTTATTTCTGAAATTTGGGTTTCTAATTGGAGGTGCTTGTTGGTTATCCCATTGGGGTTTCCTTTCCATGTTACCTATTCTCTCCATTAGTCTTTCCATGTTTTTATCCAAGTTATCTATTTTAAGATCAAATGGTGAAGTTTCTTCCTTTGCAGTTCTCTTTTCATTTCTAACTCTAGCCCTTTTAGCTAACAAATTTGCTTCTACTCTAACAGCTACACTATTCATTTCTTCTAAAGTAGGGGGGTTTCTTTCCCTAAGTTGGTATGACATATCAGTATCAAAACCATCAGGGAACTTTATTAACGCTAAGTCAGGTGGGGTTCTAAGGTTAACTTGGATTGCATTATATATACTATTGAATCTAGTGTAATAATCTTGAACTATTTCATTAGGTCCTCTCTTAATATTCCCATATTCTGAAAGGATTTGTAAGGGATTATTTTTCTTTTCCCACCTATCAATAAACAACCTTTGGAAGTTTGCTAGGTCTACTATGTGATTGGCAAGGAAGACTTTAAACCACTTCTTGACATCACTAGTCAAATATTGGGCAAAGCGTCTCATCTAGACATCAGCTAATTCATGTAGTTAAAAGAAGTCAAACATCCTGTTTAGATGTTGTTGGGAAATGTACTGACAAATGGCATCAAACAAGGGAATCTTACTCTGATAATCTGAAGGCATATCATGTAGTTGGGTAGGTAAAACAAGAGGAGCATATATGTTTTCCATTTTTGTTGGTTGGGATGGGATAAGTTGTGGGGTTGATATAATTGGGATTAATGCAGTAGTGGATGAAGAACCAAGACCAGTAGGTGATGAATGAGTAATGATAGGCTGGTGAGGGAATGAAGGTGTAAATGGTGGTGTAGAATGGGATTCAAGAGGTACTGAAGTCGAAGGGAACAATGGTGAACTCAAAGTAGTGGAGATCTGTTCAGAAAACTCAGGGGTAGTAGTAGTAATGGATGATTGTGGAGATTTCAAAATATACTCATCAATGGATCTGTTGGCCTGTTGGACTTCAAGGTCTACAATGAAAGCAGGATCTAGCACAGTTTCATATATTTCACTTTCAGACTTTGCTTTAAATAATGATAGATCGAATTTCTCATCAAAGGGAAGATCTTCTAAAAATAACCACTCATCAAGACACGAATTAGCTTTAACTAAAGGTGTGTGACTAGCTAAACTTTCTTCTTTTTTAGTTTTTCTTGAAATAAGATTGTGATTATCAACTACTAGGGGAGGATTGGGATCTAGATTAGCCCTAGTAAAATGAGTCTTCCTAGAAGCCAGAATTTCAAATTTTCTAATTGTTTTTGCAAGATTTTTCAATATAACTTCTAACAAATGACTCTAAGAGGCTTAAAATACAAAATTAGAAATTTCTGAAAGCTTTATTAGGACTGAGGAATTGTTGGCTCCCTATTGGAATCACCACTATGTTATCACTCATAATTTTCTCTAGAAGTTATACGAAGAAAGAAAATGACTGAGGTAACCACAAACCAACTTTTAGGCTTAGGCTCTAGCCAAGCTAAATCCAGAGAGGGCTCTCTCTATATGATTTAGCTTTGTTTGCTCGGATATTAGCCTAGTTCTTAATGTTCAGGGGGTTTTTGATTTGTATTGAAGATTGGGTGGTGGGGATCTTTAAATAGATGGATAGAATGATGTCTCTAGACCATTGGGCATATGGAGTCAAAAGAAAGGCACCATAACTAGATCAAATCATTAAAGGGAATGTTCAAAGGGAAAGATAGCAAAGTAGAGTGTAGGTCTTTAGGCCAGAGGGATGGAAACGGTTTCTACCAGGGTGAGATATAAATTAAGAATTCTCAGACCGGGATTGAACGAGGAATAGGGGAGTAATTATAAACAAAGGGAAATTAAGAATCCTTTGCTATAGATTAAAAGAAACAACCTAAACTAAGGAGAAATTAAAAATTCCTTAACTTATATTATCTGTAGAAAACATATATTTGCCTAACTGTTGTAGCAGAGTGTAATTAAACAAATTCTGATATAATACTTCTAGTTATGGCATTCAAATTTAGATCAACAATATGAAAAACTTTAATAGATAAAGAAAACGTGAGAAGATACTTGTCTACACTTTGCTCTGCACATGAATCCTTTGAAATATCTCTTCTTTATTCATCAATCTAGCTTGCTAGCTCGGTCAATGCTCTAATAGCTTTTACAGTCTTTCAGTCAAGAAATCTATAGAAATGTCTAAGAATCCACCCTACATACTTCAAATTGTGAAGTATTTATACTAAGGTGTTATTACAAATATCTCAAACTGACTTGAGATTTAATCTAGGAAATAGAAATATATTCTCGCAGGAAGATAGAGGCAGCTAATGAACCACTTTCATGTTGTCCCTTTCATTGTGGTATTACTGGTTGCTTATGGTTTGTTTTTAGCTCTTTATGCTCTTGTTGTTTGAATCGTTTACGCTGGAGGCTTTGCTACTTTTGTCTTTCATATGATACTCTCTGTCATTGATACTCTTTCACTCTAATGACCTATCTTTATCTTTCACTGTGTTTCGCTTTTACTGCACAATTTAACTTTTTACTGTGTGTTTCAACAGTAAATTCTTATGCTTTTTATGTGTATCAGCATCGGAAGCAGATTTTGATCAAGTCTTAGTGTGTTTCATCTTTTGTCTTCTAACTACATCTTTGGTCTAGTTTTTCTATTTTGAATGTCACTACTCTGTTCCTTGTCTTTTTCTTGGCTCTATGTGTAATGATCTTCATCTTCTATGCATGTATAACCGGTCTTCTTCTTCTTAATTTGGTCTTTTAACAGTTTCCTTGGTTGAGTCTTGGAGTAAACAGGTTCTTCGACTAGTATCATAACAGTTTATCCAAGCTCTGATCTTAGTCTGATAATCTGAAAAATTCAATAATATTTAAGAAAACACAGGTCTGTATGAAGGGCACTTGATGGCTCTCTGGCACAGGGATGGTTGGAAAAGGTCTCGGGGTGGTGTTTTAAACATAATTGGAGGGGAAATCGCATCGCAAAGGCTTAGGGTGGTGATGAAGGGTTTCATATGTTTACACAGTAAAACGGGCGAAAGGTGAGAAAACCTAGGTTCTTAGGGTTTAAAACTTTAATGGGCAGATTTTCAAAAGTGGCGCAAAATTCATATTTTATGGAGGACGGGTGGTTTATCAAATCAGTGGGGAGGCAATTTTGAGGAGTCGTCACACCACTTTTAGGCGTGGGCGGTTTTAGAGAGGGGTCACTCAATCTGTGTTGGAGCGTGACATGTAGCCATCGAGGGTCGAGGGAAAACCACCTTATCACGTGGGTAAAGGCAGCCCATCGGGCTTGGTCGATATGGCTTTGGGCCGTTGGATCTGCGGGGAGGCGATCGGATGATAGTCGGGTGGGAGAGCTGCGCGGGGGGAAATGAACGGGAATTGAGGGGGGCCCAGGTTTTTAATCGGGGCGATATGGAATTAGTTTAGGCTTAAACCCTGGGTTAAGTGATCGGGCCGGTCTTAAATGAGGGATTACGGAGTCGAGTGAAGCCGATGCAAGATTAACTTAGTTTACCGGAGTTTGGTAGACCAAGTAGAGTTATAGCGAGATAAGTGGTCATTTATATAGTTTTTATTCAAATCTAAAGGGTCAAGGTATTTTAATAGGGATTTAATTATTTACGGGAAAAGGGTTAATATGGGTTTTATATATTAAAATTAGTTAATTGATATGAAATGAGCGATGGTGAGGTTTTTTTTCTAAGTAAAGAGACAAAGGGTATGCGATTGCACATTAAAATTTATACTTAGCAAAAAGGCTTTTTTGTGGGTTTTTTGCGCGAAAGGGATTTACATGGGGGGGTATTACTTTCCTTAGGTAAAAAGGTGTTTAAACCTTAGGAAAGGGATTTACATGGGGGTTTTATTACTATTCCTAGGTAAATGGAGTTTAACATTAGGAAAAAGGGGTTTTCTTAGGGTAATGAGGGGAAAGGGATTTTTTGAAGGTGGAATGTGTTTATGAAGGCTTTTCCTAGGTAAAAAGTGTTTTAATATTAGGAAAAGGGGGAATGTGTTTATGAAGTGGATTCTAGCACTTGAGTCCATACGTCATTAAGCGAAGGGTCCGGTCCATCCAAAGGTCAGAGAAATTCTTTGAACCTCTTTGACTTATAGGATTAAAAGTACTTAGAACATAATTGTGGATAGGAAATTATTAAGTAAAGGGGAAAGTGAATGAGGGGGAGTTAATAATATGAGCTTGTAAACCTTTTTCTTTGCCTTCATTGTTGACCATACATGTTGAAAGATGTATCTAAGCATGATGCATGTTATTTTATCCAAGTAACTTTGTAGTTCAGCAACCTTTCTTCTACTTACCCTTTTCTTACCTCTAACATATTTTCTTCATTTCTTTGGGTGCATTTAGGTTAGAAACCCTTATTCATCTATTTTTCTTTCATAAAACAAACTATCTATTCTAACCTCATATCATCCAAGGGCTCAGATTAAGCTTATGAGCTCCTTTTATTTTCTCTACCTAACTATGTTCTGCCAAGATTAAACTGTTTGGTCAGATTTTATTCTCTAATCTATAAACATAAAATTCAAAGCATGGAATAACCAAGATTAAAGTATTTGATTCCCATGGATTACGGCATGCATAATAAGTTGCAAACAATCATTATTATGCATAAAAGTAAATAATAGTTGCATTTTGACTTGCACACTTTCATGGTCCTTTTGTTTTTGGTGTTCATAAATTTTCATTTTCTTTTCAACTTCTCTCTTCCTTTGTCCTTTGGTTTTTCTTTTAGGACATACCCTCTTTACATTTTTTAATTTTTTATAATATGGAAAACATTTGCAGAAAGAAAAGGTATGTACAATATTACAATGCTTAACTTTAGACATTCAAAATTATGACTCCTATTGGTATAGGAACCTCACAGTCACTACTGAGAGGGGGGGTGAATCAGTAGTGATAATGTATATTTAAAATTTCTTTTCAATTAGTGATTCACAATCACACATTACACCATTAGAATATTAGCTCATATAATGCATTAACCAACAAGGAAAATACCATGATAACCATATGAAAACCATAACATAATAAAAACATCTCATGCACAAGGAACGCAAGGATCTTTGGTGGAAAACCCCCCTACGAGGCAAAAACCACCCTTTTTTGTTGTTGCTACTCTGCTTCTAATTTTATTAATCATGCAAATCAATTTACATCATAGTTGGCTATGCCTAGCAAGGAAGTTTGTCATATAACATTGACTAAGTGAAACCATATCCACTAGATACTCCTATCCCATAAAATCCTTGCCCAACCACCATTGTACTATGAGAATGCTTCTTCCTTTTACTGGCTACCTACACCCATAGGCAAGGAACACCTATCCCTTCTTCACCAAGCTATCTCGATCTATTGATCAATAAGGCCACATTTCAAAATATTTCAAACTAGGACCCGTGCATAAGACAACAACCAAATCATCTACTCATCAATACGATATTCAAACACCATCTCAAACAAACAGATTACACAATAATATTTCTACACATCAAAATAGACTTGAAACCCTACTGCAAATCATGACAACATGCTAAAACAATAAGTAATCCTGGCACACACAAATGTCAGACCATCAAACTATATTAATCTCCCATAATATTTGATCCATATGCTACAAAAAATTTGCATTTTCAAACATTGTCTTTGGTTGTAGATCAACTTATTCCTTTACAAATAGTGAGAAATAGCCTTTACATGCATCACACAATGTTTCGATCTCAAATTTTTATCTCTGTGTGTGCTCACCTCAACAAATTCAACCTCTATGCTCCAAGAGGTCGCCTCTTGTTCTCTACTCAAATATTTGCTTTGTTTTTGCACACCAAATGGTCAATATGCACCATATTTTAAACAAATTATGTTACTACCCCATTAATTGGTCCATTAAAGGCATTCACACTTCAAAACACATCAAGACATGTTGATTAAGTCAACATGAACCTTTAATGAAACTTCACGAACAATATGTATCATAAAAACCAAATAAAACACTCAAGGAGCGTGAGAAACCTGGAGAAAACTCATATACATGCCTGGATGCTCCCATAGCACATTGTGCATGCATCCAGGGCCTTGGATGCTCCCACAAGCCTCTGTTCTAGTGTCCAGAGACTTCCAATCCCTCCCACAAGCCTTTGTGCCTGCATCGAGGTCTTAAACTCAACAAAAACCATGCCTCCTCTACTCGGAAGTTGCCTCAACTTGTTAAAATACTTTTCAAGCCTCTGTAGGTCCCCTAGAAGACACAGAAGCCTTTGCAACACTCCATAAATCCACTGGAGTAACTCCATCATCATCATAATTCAAACTAGGTTGAATTGGATTCCATCCATTAGTTGCACTAGCTCTCAAAGAAATCAACCTTCACCACAGCTGCTCCAACATCTGCAACAAACTCTCCAATACTTGAAACATTTTTCCAAGATATGAAAAACATAATAAACATATATACAACCTCCTGAAGAGTCCATCCATGATGTAGTCATCATAAGTGCAAGGACCAAACCATGAGAGCATAAACTAGCTTGAGTGGCATCAACCATGAAGATCAAATGTGCATGTTACCAACATAAGAAGTTGCAACACAAACATATGTCACAACAACCAAGCACAAACTAAATACCATCCAACAACCATATCATGTGCATACCATCAAGCTTCACACTCTACCATGTTGACATCAATGCCAATAATCTCACTACAACACTCATGCACCACCTCATCACAGTCAATGCAACCTCCATCATCATGATACTCGATTGACATCAATGCCAACCAAGAAACTCAACACAACATCATTGCCAACAACTCCCTCTCCCATATTCATAATTTTGAAGTTAGTAACTCTTCACCACCCAGGCCTGAACATGAAATCACTCACCATCAACTTCAAGCTTTCCACCCCACCACTCGTCAATTTTCAAAAGTTGTTGGACTGATTCCGAGAGTAATCTCTTTTCCATATTCTCAAAAGAAGAACAAGATCACCCCCATAGGGGTAGTTGTCTCATTTGTTGAAGAAGAAATTCTTGCCACTCTTGAAGAACTAGCAGAAGTTGTGGAAAGGGAAGAGGAACCTCCACTCTTTCAAGGAGGAGATGGAGGCAACCCTTTGCTCTTGGGATCAAATTCCGTCGAGGGTGGTGTTAGGGTCCTATAACAATAGGATTCATAATTTTGAATTGGCTATTGTTAGTCTTGTAATATTGTACATACTTTTTCTTTCTACAAAATGTTTTCCATTTTAAAAATCAAAAAATGTAAAGAGGGTATCTCCTAAAAGAACAATCAAAGGACAAAAAGAAAAAATAAAAGTGAAAAATATGAACCCCAAACAAAAACAGATCATGAAAGTGTGCAAATTCAAGCACCACTACTTTTACTTTTATGTGCAAAATAATGGTTGTGTGCAGCTTGTCATAAATTCCACAGCCCATGATAGTCAAATAGCTTAATCTTAACTAATTCATGCTTTAAATTTCATGTTTATAGATAGAGAATAAAGATCTAGCCAAACTGTTTAATCTTGGTAGATCAGTAGTTAGGTAGAGAAATAAAAATGTGCTCATAAGCATAATCTGAGCCATTGGAAGTTATAAGGTTAGAAGTAGATAGTCTTGTTAAATGTAAAGGAAAGAAATGGTCTGCTAACTTAAATGCACCCAATAAAGTGAAGAAAAAATGTTAGGGTAAGTAAAGGGTAGTTACAGTAAAGGTTGCAGAAGTACAAGGTTGTTAAAGCATAAGCACATTTATCGTGCTTAATCCTATGTTTTAGTATGCAGGAGCGGTTATGAAAGTGAAAGGATGTTCACAATGGTAGGTCCCTATACTAATAGTGTAACCCATTATTGTTACTAGTACAACCCCCTTATTATATTGTTCTGCCCATGTAGTCCCTATATTGTTATTATTATGACCCATAGAAGCCCACTATTGTTATTATTTTTCCCTTACATTATTATTTTTATGTCGGCTCTAATTATATTACGACCCCTTAGACTCCTATATATAGAAAGGAGGTCTTGTCATTTGAATCATCCAAGAATTGTTCATTTTTGTAATGTAAAGGAATTTTCACCCTCGAAGAGGCTGAATTCTAAGGCGTTTATCTATTTTTTCTATCTTTTTGTGAGCTAGTTTCATAACATTCGGCATCAGAGCTTTGGATTCTAGGGTTTCGCTGCTCCAAACAGGTCATCGTGGAATTTTCGCAATAACGTTTTTTCAGTGAAGTTTCAGAAGCTAAAAAAAAAAATAACCCATTTGAGAAGAAATCTCTCTAAACCACGGGTCTAAATTTTAGATCTTGTCTCGCTATATTTTAGGATATATGATCTGAGGAAGTTAGGGTTTTTGCAACCTCTAGAATTTCATCTAAAACAGGTCATTGTGGAATTTTCGCTATAACTTTTTTTCTACGAAGTTTTAGAATGTAAAATAAAAACCCATTTGAGAAGCAATTTGTTTGAACCTCGGATCTGAATTTTAGCTCTTGTTTCGATATATTTTCAGAGATATCGTCCAAGAAATTTAGGGTTTCTGCAGGCTCCTAAATTACATCGCAAATAGGTGACTTGGAAAAAATAATCATAACTATCTCCCTGAGCAACAAATTGAAATGGCGTCAGAAGTTACAGAAAGAGGACGAACTGTAGCTTCATGTATATACTTTTCAGATCCCAAGGTCAAAACAGTGACACATGGGACTTCATACAAGTTCACTCTTCTGAAAAGGTCTATAATTAGGTCATCGCAGGAGATTAGGAATAAATATTTCTTCAGGAATCCAATTACAATCAGACTTGCGAAGTTAGAAAGAGGACTTAGAGGGCTATTACAGACCCAAATTTTAGAACTTAAAGAACCAAAAGGACAGAGTTACAATCGTTTCAAGATTGAGCTCCTAAAATCAAGAAAAATCAAGATGTTGAAGTTTGATGGCAAGGATCCAGTAAATTGGATACTACAAATGGAGAAATATTTTGATCTACATGGTGTGCCACTGTTACAAAAGGTATGTATTGCATCTTCATATTTAGAACAACATCAATTTTTATGGTATAAAGGGCTTTGTTCTCATCAACCACTTGTTACGTGGTCAATTTTCATAGAGGAAATTATAACACATTATGAGGATACAAAGAGCAACACCACAACAATTGGAAGAAAAAAAGAAAAGGAGCTTTGTTACAAAGTGAAAAGAAAAATTATGGCAACAAGGAATTCTACCCCTCACAACTATAAAGATGGAAGTGTTGTTTCTCCTAGCCTTCCACAACCTACAAGGGTTACACCACAATAATTGGAAGGAAAAAGAGAAAAAGGGCTTTGTTACAATTGTGATAGCAAATGCACTAAAGGTCATAAGTGTGCTAAAAAGAAATTATTTTACGTAGATTATCAAGAGGAGGAAGAAAAGGATCAAGAAAAATCAAAAGAAGAGGATATACACTAGGAACCTACCCCAGAGAAAGAAGAAATGAATCCGACCATATCTTGTAAAGCATTGGCAAGAATTACCACTCCTCAAACTCTAGATAGAAGGACATATCAAGAAGAAAAAGGTTCAAGAAGTGAAAGATCACATCGAGAAAGAAGAAATGAATCCAACCATATCTTGTGATGCATTGGCCGGAATTACCACTCCTCAAACTATTAAGATAAAAGGGCATATCAAGAAGAAAAAGGTTGAAGCAGTGAGAGATCACATCAACCATCAACAACAAGTTCTCCAACTTTTAAAGAATAACACCACTTTGGTGCAGAATCGAATGAAGCAACAGGTATATCAACATCATAGTGAAAAAAGTGTTGATGTACGTGATTGGGTATTTTTACAGCTACATCTCAAGCAAGATATTGATGAGAAGGAAATGTTGGCAATACTACATGCACTTAAGAAATGGCGACCTTACCTAATGGGAAGACACTTCAAGGAAAAATTGGATAACGATAGTCTAAAATACTTTTTAGAACAAAGATTATCTTTAGAAGAAAATAAAAAATGGGTCACAAATATGTTGGGTTATGATTTTGAAATCATCTACAAAAAAGGGAAGCAAAATGTTGTTGCAGATGCACTCTCAAGAAAGGATGAGGATGTGGAAGCATTGTTTTGTGTTATTTCTATTATCCAACCAGATTGGATAAACAAAGCAAGGGATGAATGGAAGAAGGATGAAGAAATGTCGCCACTCATTCAAAAGTTGCAGAAGGTCCCATTTCAAACAATATTGCCAGAACTTGACGAGGAAGGAAAAATCATATTGGAACTGAGAGCCATCACAGAAACAAGAACCCACAGCTATGAAATCGATCAACTTCAAAGTATCTCATCAAGTGGAAGAACTTATTCGCTGAAGATTCCACATGGGAGGAAAAGAATTTTATACAGAAGCATCAAGAACTACTCAAGCATTGAGGACAACACTTTTTGAAGGAGAGGAGCATGTTAGGTCCCTATTCTGCTAGTGTAACCCCTTATTGTTACTAGTACAACCCCCTTATTATATTGATGTGCCCATGTAGTCCCCATATTGTTATTATTTCGCCCCATAGAAGCCCACTATTGTTATTATTTTTCCCTTACATTATTATCGTTATGTCGGCTCTGATTATATTATGACCCCTTAGACTCCTATATATAGAAAGGAGGTCTTGTCATTTGAATCATCCAATAATTGTTCATTTGTGTAATGTAAAGGAGGTTTCCCCCTCGAAGAGGATGAATTCTAAGGCGTTTATCTATCTTTTCTATCTTTTTGTGAGCTGATTTCATAACACACAAGCTGATTTAATTAACTTCCCCTCAATTCATTTCATCCCCCACTACATACTTACTAATTGCCCCATTTTCCCATCATTTCTTATGAATAGACCCTTTTCCCTTCATTTTGACCCTTCCCCCTGGGTTTCACACATTTCCCTAGCAAATTACCCTCCAAAGGTCATCCCCCTACCCTAAACCCCTTTTCCCTAGTGTGAAACCTACTCCCCATTGAAAACATCATCTTCCCCCTCATTAATTTCCCTAAAAATCTATAAAAACCCTTTATCCTAAGTTCTATCACCCCCCCCCCCCCGGCTTATTTAATTAACTGCTCGACATAAACCCTTTTAACCCACCACCCTTGGTGGGGTTCAAAAAACCCCCCGCCACATTCAACCCTAGTCCCATTTTATTAATTCCACTCATTGTATTTTAATCCCCACTTTATTCATTAATTAATTACAATTAATTGTAATTAATTCCTCGGGCCCCGCAAATCTCCCACCCTATTCCCTCTGTGTTGTTTTACCACACGAGATTCATTAGATCTCAAACCCCCAGATCTATCTGCACGCATCCATATCACGTTGATTCCTCTTCCGATCTTTACCAACCCGAGATCACGTGAGATTCGTGGTTTTGCTCAGGCCCCATTCAGCTATGTGGCAACTCCAGGAAAAATCGCGTGCTCTCGGAGAAATACCACGCCACTGCCAAAAGCGATGCGATGGCCCCTAAAACTGCCTCCCCGCCAAAAGCTAAACCATCAACTATTAATTATGAATTCCCCACCAAATTGTAATCATTTCCAGTTAAAAGGCCGAAGACACCCATTTTGACTCTTTTCACTCATTTGCATGGTGAAAGTTGCCTAAGCCTTCCTGCGCCACCCTGAGCCTCTGCAACTGAATTTGACAGCCGATTACCTTCCAAACATGCTTCAGACGCCAAATTCATCCATCGAGTGCACAGCCAAAGGAATCGTACCCTCTACAGTCACCTTTGACACTAGTTTGTAGCCTTAACCACCAATTTCCAGGTATTTTGAGAACAAACCAGAATGACCCTCTCAATTTTGAAAACGTACAGTCAATTCACACATAATTAATTGAATTTAATTAATTTTACTTGAATTTGAGATTATTTCCACTAGAATACCCAAACCCCTATTTTGCAAACTGCAAATTACCCTTTTACTCCACTAGAGTTTTCAAAGTTTCACTTCCACGGCCTATATAAGCCTAATTCACACCTTTCCCCTTAAAAATGGCTACTTATACCTCTTTGGATGTGAGACCTGTAACAATCCCTTAGCTGGACATTGACCATATGGCACTAGCAGACAGGGATTTCCAAATAAAAGACATTGCTACCCAAGCCAACCTTCTAAATCTCCACTGTTGGAGTAAGGATAGATTTCTAAACCATGCAGATGACATCCACCTTTGGGAATCCAATTTACCCAAATACACATTTCCAAAAGTCCATCGATTCCCTAATATAGTACATTTTTGTTATGCCTGTTATATCCCTAGCCAAAGGGCTATTGTTGCCCCAAACCAGTAGTTTTTATTGACCATTACACCAGAGTCCATCAACCAAATGCTACAAATCCAGCCTAGCCCGAATCAGACCCCCCTATCCATTGGAGACCTGTTGGAATTGTACACCACACTAGACCTTCTTAAGATAAGGCAAATCTTCTAGACTTTCATCATTGAAGACTGCCATACCCCTACAGGTACTCCACCATATGTTGCTACCATTTTCTCAAAAACTAGCATACACATAATCACCATGCTCTAATGCATCCTGGGATACACTGCAGATGAGCATGTGGATGAGGTCATCCTGGCCTTCTTGTCCATTTTTATCCCAGGCAAGCCTCCTACTATCATGTATAGGTATTCTCAATTCATTGCAGATAGAATGCATAAACAATTCACCAGATTGCCCCCTAAAAGAGTCTCCGGATAATCCTCAATGTTGTTTTATATGTTTTTGTATTACCAAACAAACAAGTTCCCTGTAAGTATCTAAAAGTTGGACACCAAAGGAAAGGAGAGATCAGTGGTCTACTAGACACCCTTGGTCTAGAAGTAATCCACAACATTCACCTACAAAGACTTCATAGACTCCTTTGTATACCCAATCATGAACATGTTGACTTCTAATACTCAACCTAGGATCAGCCAAGAGATCAAAAGGGTGCTACAATTGGCAAAGATTAGCAAGGTGGGAGACTGGTACTTGTACCAGAACCACACTGAAATCAGAGTTTATGCATGCCAATTAGCCCCCTTTAAGTTTCCCAAATACCTACCTATGAGGATATTTGCACTTGAGTACTTCAGAAAAATCATCAATTCTGATGACGTCCACTTCTTATCTGCTAGGAAGAAGACCCAGTTTAAGATGAAGAACCAATTGAGCCCATTCATTTGCAATAATAGAGAGGCTAGACGAGAGGCTGACAAAATAATACAACAGATGAAATTCAGCAACAGCTTCATGTGGCAGTGTGACCCTCATGGGGTTATAAATAAACTTACACTCAGGGTCAAGTTGGGACCTTATATCCACCACCCAAGACCTGACATTGAACAGTTTGCCAACCAATATGAGTGGGTGGAAAACACATTGATTGATATGGATAGCACAGTTGTGAATGTTGAAAACACACTGATTGATCTTGAAAGAAATTTGACCAGATCTCTTTCCTGCAAGTTCTAGAGCTAGGGGAACCAATGAGTAATCCTCCTGTATTACAAACCCCAGCCAATGAGGATAAAAATACAAAGAACAAGGAAGAGGCATCAAGCTCTACCATGGAGACTACAGATGAGTTGTTTGAGCTCAGAAAAAGGCCCAAGTTGAATCTTGTGTCTGAATAGGAGGAGGACATTGAATCAGAGGAAATAACT
Source organism: Pinus taeda (assembly GCA_000404065.3). NCBI lineage: Eukaryota > Viridiplantae > Streptophyta > Pinopsida > Pinales > Pinaceae > Pinus > Pinus taeda. The sequence goes on from APFE030475015.1 coordinate 235,078, forward strand.
GACACTGAAACAATGGGGCAGAGGAGCAAAGGCACCGCTGCATCAGGCGAAACATAGCATCCATCAACCTGCAACACTCAATTGATTGAAAGACAATAAAGTGTTGATGTTTCTTCCTTTGTCAGGCCAGCTGACAAGGAAAAGGTTATCAAAGACAGGTTCAAACAAATAAAGATGAGGAATGAGAAGTTGAAGGTGGAGACATATGCCCAATACTTCACACATACACCACCCAACCAAAGCAGATTGATGTCAGCCTTTTCCATCAAAGAAGGAAATATGCAGGTGTCATTTTTGCAACCCACTGTGCAGCAACCAAAGACCTCGACTAACTATAAGAATACCAATTTTGAGGTGATGGCCAAGGATTTTCATCCCATTGACTAGATAGAGTTCCACAAGCAGGCTGGAGAAATGATTTACTCCACCCTTACAAGAAAGGCCATGGCATCCCACAAGCTGCAAGATTCACTGGACAATGTGACATCTTAGTACAATTTGGAGAAGGTCTCTTCACAAGCCAAAGACAATAGGATAAAGTCATTAGAGGACTTGGTCAATTAGCTGGGCCATGATCCAAGTGGCATTAAGGTTGCTGAACAGTTGATCAAAAACCAGAATGAGTACATACTATCCCTCAAGAAACTGCTTAAGATGACTCATTTACAACACCCACAGACAAAGGAGGTCCTGGAGAGTTAGACCAATCATGAAGAGATGATGGACCTAGTGCTGCAATTGAATGATCAGTTAAAGGAGATGGAAAAAGAATTGGATAGCTTGATTCAGCTCAAACAAGCTACTCTTGATGATGCTCCTGCAACTACCATCCCAACAGTTACCACTGTTGTACCTTCTACCCTGGCAACATCATTGGCCCTAATTGCTTCAATGGCCACAACACTACTCGCATATACACCAACTGCATCAGCAACAGGCTCGACAAGTGATGAAGCAAACAAGCTAGTCAAGGCAATGGAAGAAATGTCCATTCAGACCACTGAGATGAACAAGCTTAAGGAGAAAGTGACCAACCTGGAGACAGATTGCAGACTTGCCCAAATCATGCACAAAGAAGAAAAGCAGAAGGCCACAAGGATGACTGAAAGAATGAAAAGCCTGGAAAAGGAACTCACACTCAATGAACCTTTAGGTCAGGCTAAGGAGCAACTGTGAGCCAATATCATTGACTCTGTCAATGATATTTGGCCACCCATATGGGTTATTTTTGAACAAATTGATTTGATAAAGCAGGGTACAAAAGCCATTCAGAGGGTTAAAGAAGAAATTGGAGACATACCAGAGGAAGCTGCAAGGATCATTAACTTCCTCAACTCCAAGAACAAGTATGAGCTACAAGAATTGGAGATACCTGATAAAACAGGTACAATTTTGGAAGTTAAAAGAGTCCTCGCCAAGAGTAATTTGATGTTGAACTTAGAGGCTAAGTGCCAAACTATGCAGTTGGTCATTGACAAATTCATGATGAAGTTCGAAGTTTTGAGGCAAAATGGTTTACCAAATCCCTTAGTTATAAATGATAAGCTAATGACATAGGAAGATTATAATAATAAGATCAGGGAAGTAGCCAAAGATCAGTTGAATACTTCATCCATGAAAGGTATACCTACTGGCAAAGTATTGTATCAAACATTTGAGAATTTGTTTTACCTCCAACATGAGGTAAAACACCTTTTTATTAATAAGCCAACTTTTGCCAAGTATACAAAGGCAGATGAGATATACAGAAAAATGCTCAATATCCAATTACCAGATCTAAGAAATGGGAAAAAATCAATGATTTATTGTAGGAATACACAGTAAAAATATGAAATGTATAGTAAAAAGTAAAAGAGCACAGTAAAAGGATATTGGCAGGTCAGAAGGGTCAAAGTGTATTAGATGAAATGTCAAAGTAAATATAACATCCAGCGTGAAGACCAAACAGCAAAGCAGATTAAAGGGAAAAGATCAAAGATTAAAAGACAACAAAACCTAAATAACAGAGACATCAAGCAACAGTTCAATAGTTGTCTCTATCTTCTTGCATGAAGATATTTCTTTCTCCTAGATTAGTTCCCAAGACAGTTTGGAATATTTTGTATAAATACTGCATAATTCAAAGTATTGAGGGTGGATTGCTATACATTTGTAGAGTTATTTTGATCTTAAACCTAAGGGTTATTGTACCAATTTTCAACTCAACAGACTGGACCAAGTAATAAAAAGATTGCACTACATGATTCATGAGATGAGATATTGCAGTGAAGTATCTTATTTTTTGTGATTTTGTTACTTTCTTGTGTGTTTCATAAACTTAAATGTTATCTTAATTTGAATGAATTAACTCGAAATTTAACTCAGAATTTGTTTAAGTACACTTTGTTTTGCACAGTTAATCATTTATATGTTTTCCTCTGATATCCGGATTTGAGAACCTTAATTTCTCTCCCATCCTGGTTGACCTCTTTCATTTCTATTCATAATCCAGCCTAAGGAACTCATAATTTCTCCCCGGATCTAATTGGAAACCATTCCACCATCAAGCCTTTGAGATCTGTAGTAACTCCTCTATCTTGCCCTGTAGACACTATTTTTAGAACTTGACCTAGTCCTGTTTGTCTGGCATTTTGACCCCATAGCCCAATGGTAAAAGCAACCCTCTGTTCATCTAAGTAAGCGATCCCACCACCGAAATTCAAATCAAAACCCCAAGCACAATCATAACTAGAAACCAATTAACTAAAACAAAGTTAAATAAAAAAGAGAGAGCCCTCTCTGACATTAGGAAGGCTAGATCCTGATCTCCAAAGTTGGTTTGTGGTTACCTTTATCATTTATTTTTCTAAACAACTTAGAAGAAATTTTGGAGTGATAACATAATTGGCAACCATACTGGGGACTTTGATCCTCAATCAAGCAAAACTTTAAGGAAACCTTAAATTTCATCTTGAGCCCCTTAAAGTCATTTTATAAGTTGTTCTTGAAAGGTTTCATAAAAACAGTTAAAAAAATAAAATTCTGGCTCTCGAGAAGACTCACTGTACTAGGGAAAATCCAGATCCAAACCCTGCTAATGTAGTTGACAACCTAGATAGGATTTTAAGAAAACCAAAAAAGGTAGAAACTCAAGCAAGTAGTAGCCAGTTAGTTAAAGAAAATTCACTTCCTGAAGAATTATCAACATTAGATGGAATTCCATTTGATTTGTCATTTGATCTCTCATTGTTTAGAACTAAATCAGAGAATGCAATTCATGAAACTATGTTAGACTCTAATTTTATTCAACTCATTAAATAAAAAAAGGTGCCTATCCATCCAGATTTAGATAAATTTGTGTTGGACACTTTTGACAAGTTGGAAGCTTTAACCTCTACATTGATAAGCCACATAGATGATGCTTACCTTCAAAAATCTGTTGAACTAGCTGCCCTCACTGTTGCTGCCTCTAAAATTTCTGCACAATCTTCAATCATTGTAAATACACCTTCACTTACCACCACCTCACCCATTGTATCCAATTCAATGCATTTCCTAAAACAGTCATTCATCAGCTTCCTATCCAACCAAATTCCTCATCCTCATCTAGTTCATCTCCATCTGCTTCAAGCCCTTCCTCAAGTACCAACACTTTACCCCTTAGTCAAGCCAGAATCCAAGCCATGGTAGACCGATATGCATCTCTAGTTTTACCTACACAACTCCATGCCATTCCCCAAGATTATCAAAGCAAAATCTCTTTGTTTGATGCTACTGGTCAGTATACTGCCCAAAAACATGTGAACAAAATGACTAAAGATTTCGAATTGCATGAGATAGATGAATCTGAATTCCAAATGATATTGTTTGCCCAAACATTAACTGGGGATGTTAAGAAATGGTTCAAAGCTTTGCCAACTAATAATATTGCAGATTTAGCTGCTTTTCATAGATTATTCATTGATAGATGGCAGAGAAAGAAAAACCCTCTACAAATACTTTCTGAATATGATAACATTAGAAGAGCTCTAATGAATTAGTTTGGGATTATTGTACTAGGTTAAATCACATATACAATGCAATCCCTGCTAATATTAAGCCTCCACCTAACCTAGCATTAATCAAATTCCCTGATGGTTTTGACACTGACATGTCATACCAATTAACGGAAAGAAACCCAGAAACATTGGAAAAAATGTAAAGTAACGTTGTTAGTGTAGAGCACAACCTATTAGCCAAGAAAGCTAGAATGATAAATTAAAAGAGAGTTGTAATTAAAGAGGAAACTTCCACTTCTTATGGAAAAATAGATAGTTTAGCAAAGAGTGTAGACAGAATAATGGATAGGTTAGAAAACATGGAAAGAAAAACTCAGTGGGAAAATCAACAACCACCCGCAATAAGAAACCCCAACTTCAGGAAGAATCCTAATGTTAGAAACAATGCTATACCAGATCAAAAAATTAGGCCTCCCTTCCAAGAACTATGTTGAGGTTTCAGAGAGCCATGAAGGAGAGGATGACACCCAGATAAACTTATTAGGAATAAAGAATGAAGATGTGGTTTTTCTTACTCAAGAATAACATGAATTGTATATGCTGCAACAATTGCAATTAGAATCTGGGGAATCATTCGACTTTAAACAGGGTTATGAGTCAACTATATATGAGGTTCACAAACAGTATATCTTAAGAAGTAAAAATAACAATGGATCTCCCACTAAAAGATCAATCTAGACCCAAACTAAAAAGATAGCAGAAGCTCTTGTCACTAAAATTTTACAAATCCTTCCTAGGGGAACACAGGAGATTTCTATACCAAAAATCGTAGATATAACTTCATCCAAAACTCAAACTAAAAAAATTACTGAAATCAATCCAAACAAGAGAAATCAAAGAAAAACAGTTGAAACATGGGCTGAATTGCCTAGTACTGAGAAACAAGATAAAAACACACAAGCTGCATTTTTTAAACAAGATCTCATCCAAACAAACAAAGCTCAAATCCCTTTCAACCTCAAGATTGAAATAGAAAAATTTAAAATATCAGTCCCTTTGACTAAATTAGTAAAGAAAGAAACATATAGATCACAGATAACTGAAACTTTAAATATAGGAGAGGGAGAAGATGTTGTCAATTTGAACAATGATCAACCTGACTTATTGTGTCGCCCTAAGGTGAATGGTACTCATCAGCAAGGGGGAATACCTCCTTTCTGCATTAGCCTAAACATTCATGACAAAATATTACATAATGCTATGCTAGACTCAGGGGCATCCCATAACTTGATGCCAAAAGCAATCATGGAGAGACTAAACTTAGACATTACCAGACCATATAAGGACTTGTTTTCCTTTGACTCTAGCCAAGTTAAATGCCTTGGTTTGATCAAGGATTTATGTGTAACTCTAGTCCAATCCCAGCAAAGAGTATTGTGATGGACATAGTAGTTGAATACATCCCACCCAATTTTGGCCAACAAAGAAAATTGTGCAAAGAGACCTTGATGAAATACATGGTGAGTAGTCCAGAAAAACCACAAAATTTCCCAATATCCTCCATGCATTGTGATATGCACTCTTTCATCTTGTACAATTCAAACCATGACAAAAACGAAATCATAGCTGAAGAACTATAATACAAAATAGCTAACAGTGAAAACAGTTTTCATGAGTCCCTATGGCACGTAGATTTTGATGGATCTATGAATAGGTTAGGGGCAGGTGCAGTAGTATAGATCCACAATATGGAGAATAATCATGACAAAGGTCATGCATTTAGGTTAAATTTTAAATGCACAAATAACATGGCAGAGTATAAAGCTCTGATCTTAGGATTTCAAATGGTTAGAAAACTTGGAGCCAAGAGAGTTTCTATACTTGGAGACTCTGAATTGATTAAACAAATTAATGGTGAATACTCTGTAAACAATCCCAGAATGAGTCAATATAGAGAGATTGTCCTAGATTTGATCACAGACCTTTTCGAGACAAACTTTGCTGCCATTCCTAGAAAACAAAACATGTAGGCCCACAGTCTCGCCACTTTTTCTAGCACCTGCAAATTTCCATTTCAAACCAATCATCAGTACACTACAGAAGTGAGACATAGGCCTGTCATACGAGACAATTTGAAGTATTGGCAGATTTTCTCATAGGATTCCAAAATGTATGACTTCATGAATGTTGAAGGTGAGTTTCATAATTGTAATATCGATACAAAGTATACAATAGAAAATGACATAGATAGTGGGATAGATGTAAATATTTTAGATATAGGTAAACCTACTAATTTCACTAGATTAGAAGTAGATAACTTAGAAAATGTAGAAATAGAGGAAATAATGAATGATGATCCAGAAATTCTTAATCTTAAAAATATTTTTTTGCCTAAGGGATTAGTCCCATTAGAAGATTTGTTTGACTCAAACGATGTAGCTAGGAAACCGACAATGGAGCCTTTAAGAGCAGATATAGAAGAATGTAACATAGGAACTGAGGAAAAACCAAAACTCATTAAAATATCAAAAGCATTACCTCCATAGGAAAAGGTTAAATACATAAATCTATTTAAAGAGTTTCAAGATGTATTTGCATGGAGTTATGAAGACATAAAGTCTTATGAAACCAGTATAATTCAACACAAGATACCTATTAAAGAAGATCATAAACCTTTTAAATAGAAACTAAGGAGAATTATTCTAGTTCTTATGCTATCTATTGAGAAAGAAGTTAAAAGAATGTATGATGCCCAAATTATAGCTCCCATTAGATACTCGGATTGGGTTTCAAACTTAGTTACAACTAGGAAGAAAAATGGAGAAATCAGACTTTGTGTTGATTTCAAAAATTTAAACAATGTCTTATTAAAAGACAACTATCCTCTACCAAAAATGGACCATATCCTTCAAAGGGTAGTAGGCTCATCCAGAATTTCACTACTTGATGGATTTTCTAGATATAACCAGATCTTAGTTCAACCAGAGGACCAAGCCAAAACTGCATTTACTACTCCTTGGGGTACCTTCATGTATTTGAAGATGCCTTTTGGATTAATGAATGCAGGAGCAAGATTTCAAAGAGCTATGGATATAGCTTTTGCCAAGGATATCCATGATTTCTTAGTGGTGTACCAAGATGACATCACAGTCTTTTCTAAATCTGATAATGAACACCAAGATCACCTTAGAAGAGTTTTCACTAAATGCAGGAGATTTGGTATTTCCTTAAATCCCAAAAAAATACTCTTTGGTCTAGAAGAAGGAAAACTATTGGGACATATAATATCCAAAGATGGAATTAGAAAATATCCTGCTAGAATAGAGGCAATCTTGACCATCACCCATCCTAGAAACATTAAAGAGTTGCAGTCATTTTTAGGAAAAATTAATTTTCTTAGGAGATTCATTTCAAATTTAGAAGAATTGATTAGAGAACTAAATAACATGTTAAGAAAGGACTCTACACTTAAATGGACAGTGGAGGCAAAATAGTCCTTTGAAGCCATCAAGGAAGCCCTAACCAAAACTTTGGTCCTTATAAGTCCTAATTTCCAGAAAGATTTTATAATTTTTTCTTTTTTTTCATAACACACTATTGTAGCAGTCTTGTTGCAAAAGAATGACCAAGGATATGAACAACCAATTGCATTTTTAAATAAATCCTTAAGAGATGCCACACTCAAATACAACATTATGGAAAAACAAGCATTAGCTTTAGTAAAGACTATTAAAGACTTCATAGTGTACATTTTGTATTCTCACACCATTGCTTATGTTTCAAATTCAGTAGTCAAGGGCATTTTGACACAAAATGGGCCTGAAGGAAAGATAGTGTTAAGGGATAAAGTCCCCTAGGGCTTTGGGTCAGAACCCTAGTAGAGTGGGAGTAATCTATAGCAAGAAACAAGCAAATAACTCAGGCAAAATACCGAAACGAGCAAACTATGCGAGGATGTACATACCCAGGGGTCCTTCGTTTAGGTAGTTCCAGCCAGGGTTCAAACCCTTTGCAACTCCTCACGATATTTAAACCTGCAAAACAACCAGTTCAAAGATGCACAATAGCATATAGATAAAGCATTATATTGAAATAAACTTTATAACACATAAATATATGGTTAGTTATAGATTGAAATAGTCATTCATACATAAAACATATACAATAACATCAGATGCATGAATAAAGTTGATATCAGGAACAAGATAGTGTTTCTTTTATTGTAGATAACTATAATCAAAACATAGAAAGAGTTCACCTGAGTCTTCCTCTTTCGGCTCCAAGCAGAACCATCCTCCAGGTCCGTCCAGTCCCAGTCTTCAAAAGGCTCCTTCCATAACCAACACAAGGATATCTCCAACAAGTGAAAGGATATCAACTCTCAAGGAAACAAGAGTTTCCTGAACTTGGGGAAGTACTTGAAGCACAAGAATCTTCATACTTAATCAGGGTATAATCTCACCAGAGTAATTCTCTATTTTCTCTCCTCCTTAAGGAATTCCCATTGAAGTCTTTTTATACTTCTCCCAAAGTAGTTTTTTAGTTGGGAAATAGTTGGGAATAGTTGGGCCACGGGTACTAATAGGTAATCAACAAGTAAAACCCGTGATCTCCGCCCATAGTTAAGGAAATTTAATTTTTTTAAAGTTTTTTAACACATATACGCGGGTTGGGTATAGACTGACCAACGTGTACACGTGTTTAATACAGGGAAAATTCGCGTACAGGGAGTAAAACATTGTTTTTTGAATATTTGGACCAAGTCTGGAAAGAGGGGTTTCTCTGGGCCATAAACCAAGCATCACAAATACATAAGGTGGTATTTGGTGCTATAACAGATGCCCCCTAATATATGAGGTCAAAAGGGCTACATGCTGGCCGAAATGTATTAAGTATATGGAAAGGAAACTTGTCAAAAACCGGGAAGGACTACAATATATAATGTGGAATGGTGTCAACTAGCAACAACAAGAGCTAGCGACCAGTGAATCAAAAAATGTTGATGCAACTTGAGGTCTTCACTGGCCGTCGTGGTACATTTCTACACAATGGGAATAAATGATCTGAAGTCAACGATGTGAAAAATCGTTTGATTACCAGTCATTAATGTATATCATTAACAAACGCAAGACTACTCACCAATAATGATAATGAGAATCAAGGTACCCAGTACAATCTAACAAGTGCAAATAGATGAGCTGAAGTCGAACACTTGTAAGAATCTATCAATCAAGAGACAATGATGGTTTCCCACTGTCGATAGCGAAGGATCTACCATTGATGACTACAAACCCCAAGGTACTACCAAATGGACTCTAGGCCTTTGCCCCAGAGCAATTAGTCGTATTTGATAGGGAAAGATTCGCTAGAAGGACGACATTAAGGCATCCTTCATCAATCTAGTGCGAGTGTAACCCATAGGCCAATAAGGTGGAAGGAATTGGACGAAAAGAGATGTAGTAACTCGACCGAAGCACGTTTCCGGCATACAAAAGATGTAGCTAGCGCACAACATAAACCCTCTGAACCAACCAATAATGAAATCTAACACAGAGGCGAGGAATCCACCAATAGGGTCAAATGGAAACCAAGGCACTACATAAATCCTAATGTGTAATAATGAAAGCTAATGTCGAACACAAGGGAAACCACTCAGTCAAAGACCCATGATACTTATCGATGTTGAGCACAAGGTGACCTATCAATAATGAAAATAGGGCCAAGATACGGCTCTAGGCCTATCCTTAGAGCAATATGTTCATCGTCGATAAGGACAAGACCCACTAGCAAGAACTCAATGGAGACCTTCTCAAACCGGCATGAGTCAAGGACCAATATAACTGTTGTGATGATAAACAAGACACTGACAGCGAGGGATGGCCGACTAAAAATAGGTCAAGAGACATCATAGAGAGACCAACTCAGACTTACTTCCCTTGAACAAAAGCACGACTCAATGATGACCATGTGGCAGCATATGATGACTCTGTATAAGTTTGTCATGTGGGAGGCACGAACGAACTCTCCATATGATTGGAAGAGATAACCAACCGGAAGAGCACTGACTCAATAACAAGGTTAAAGCGTACCTAAGTCAATCTAAATCCCACCCAAATGGAGGAAATGATTGTTCAAGTGCTTTGTTCAAGGGTGACACGACTGACTCTCGCTGCCAACAATAAATGGAAATATTGTCCCATTCCCACTCTTTTTTTGAATATGTAATTTTTTTGTCTTTTTCTTTAAGCTGGAAAAAGAATAAAAGAATGCTATAGTACAGTGGAAAGAACGAGAGTCAGTGAAACAAATGATCTAGTTCCTGGGATGGGAACATTCCTATGCTCAATACAAGGAGGTGAAATTGGTCAAGGACACTCAAAGGGATGTTCCTTCCACGGGTCTAAAGGGTGTCAAGTTGCAAAAGCTAAGGGATTGCAAGTTTGATTTTGCAAATGTCATGGTCAAAAAAGTGGCTCAAACACGAGTCCAAGTGAATCCGGCTCAAGGCCAAAAGGTGCAAATGGTAAAAATGCAATGCAGTAGTACAACTCAACACGAAGGAGCCTCTAGGGTATAAGGCCAGAACAAAGCGAAGAAGCAAAGAGGAATGAGTCTTCAACACACAAGTCATGGTGGGATTCTACTCAATGAAGCAGCATGGGCAACCAATGTCAGTGAGGTGCTAACTACGATTCCCATGAAAAGGATGGCTCTTCCATCGTGTCATGACTTAAAAGTCGGCGAGTGAAAATGGTTTATGAACCATAACACGATGGGATCGACCCTATGGCAAGTGTATCAACAAATGGAGGCTAGTATTCAAAATGCAATGGAAAAATGGCTTCCCTAACCTATATGCTAGTAAGTAAACGATACCTGCCATGACGGGTCAGCAGTCATGGAACCGACTTGAAATTTAAAAAAAAACGTCCAAAATTTCCTGAAAAACAACCTATTCTTGACAATCCAAGCTCCCAAGTTAAAAGATTCATGAGATGAAATAAAACCAGTTTTGAAAAAATTTGACATTTTCAAAGCTTATAAAAAGACTTTTTGACTCACCATTGTTACCATTTGTGTTGAGAGTAAAAGCTGTGGAGCAAAAGAAGCATACTTACCCCTCACAAAATTCGACTGTTCAAATTGGCTCAAAATCATCAGGTAACCCCCAAATATAGCTTGCATCAATTTGATTATTTTTAGAAATTTTAATTGAGTTTTTACCGTTGGAAATTATGTCAAAAATTTCAACGCATCGTATACATGAGTTGGTAATGAGAAACTCGCGTATACGCAGGCCCTGCACGCGACTGTGTATGAAGTGGACCTGTGTATACGCGGTTTGAAATTCAAACATAAAAACTAATGGTTGAAATTGATTTCTTTTCAAGATGACAATCACCTAGAGGGAAAGGGAGCATGTTACTGTTGATGATGAGGTTATGAATGATCAACATGCCTTAGATGCATTGAGGGGATGTAGTTTATTAAAAATTTTCAAAATGCCAAATATGAAGGCAAATTCCCGCTTGCTTGAAATGTTAATCCACTACTGGAGTATCGAAGATGATGCTTTCATGATTGATCAAATGCCTTTAAGGATAGAGATAGAAGCTATTTACTTTATCACTAGTCTCTCTCAGAGAGGAGAAGTGGTACATTCGACAGGTCGATCACGAGGTAGTCTTTCAGTGGAAGACTACATGCATATATACTTCCCGGAGCAATTGGAGAAGAATGGAAGCCAAATTCCAATCAAACATGTAGAGAGTTTGCCGCTAAGGATCATACTATTCACCATAGCATTTTAAAGTAACCATTTTTTAAAGTTTTATCAATTTTTATGATTTTTCAAATATGAAAATGAACTTAAAGATATTTTTGATGGGATTAACTGACTGATATAGTGATCATGTTCCAGATGTGGGTCCAGTGTGACCAGGCAGATTTCCATGGCACAGGCATCGCGAAAGAGGTGTCAAAAAGACGGTTGCAGAGACTGAGAAAGTCTTATACGCAGTCCAATGAAACTTGGTTAGGTTGACTCACTGGGTACTGATGGAGGCCGTAGAAGATCTACCAGAGGATATGCAGTGCCACATGGTTGGAGTGCCACGTGACTGGGTTTGCCTTTTTCGGTGTGTGGCCAAAGCAATGGTCACCTACTTAGATGCTCATCCTGAGCCGGGTCATTAGATGTACTGGACATGATTATGGGCATTTTAGTCCCAATTTTGTATATTATTTTTGACACACTTTATGTACACACGAGTGATTTTATGATATATATATATATATATATATATAATATATATCTTGATATATACAGTTCCGACTTTTTGATGTTTGATTTTATCTTGATGAATGAATGATGTGCCAATCTAAAGCTTGATTAGCAATAGAATTTGCTAATGAATTATCAAATCATGGAATGTGCAAATAAGTAATATAAAAAAATGATCTTTGCAACACCTCACTCTCCAATATTGGCGATATAAACAAGGATCCCGAACCCGATAGATTTTATTCAATTGTGACACTACTAGTTGTGAACCAAGATAGACTACCAACAAATCGATTCCATACGAAATAGCTTCAGATAGTAAATTAATGATGGTAGTATACTGGGCCATATTATTTGATGTAGGACCAATACATACCCCCCTTGATACCATCAATTGACCAGTTGGATAACAAATCACCCAAGCTACAGAAGCGAGGTTCTGAGTGTGTTGACTAGCACCATCGGCGAATCAGAAATAGACCAATTCATCCATCAACACCTGCCAAAGCAGATAAAAAAGTGTCGATATCACAAAAACTCAAAATAAGATATACAAAAATATACAAAGAAGCCCTTGCTCGACCGTAACCTAGGCAAATTACTTCTTGAGGTAGAGCCCATTTCGAGGCTCTGCCAACTTGTTCCCTTCAAAATTGACTAATTCATAAGCCCCTTTTTCTAAAACTCGTTTCACTATAAAGGGACTATACAACATAGACTTGAATTTTCCTTCCCCTAAGGCAGCTTTATCTTGGTCATAGACTAGGACAAGGTTGCCTTTAGAAAAGACTCAAGGATGGACAACTTTATCATACTAAGTTTTAACCCTTTTCCTATGAGCCTCATTGATTGTGGCGGTATCTGAACATTGCTCATCTAGATGTTCCAAATGAAGGAGGCGCTCTTCAAGACTAGAGGTCTCTAGAAGGAGCTCAACAACTAGCTTAAGAGATGGAATTTTGCATTCAACAGGAAAGATAGATTCCAGTCTGTAAACTAACTGAAAAGGTGTAAAACCGGTGGCAGCCTTTACCGCGGTTCGTTACACCCAGAGAGTCGGATACAACATGAGATGCCAATTGGAACGATTTTTGTCAATTGTCCTTTGCAAGATCATCTTGAGGGATTTATTCACAGCTTCTACTTGGCCATTGGCCTGAGGATAATACGGAGATGAATGCTCCTACCAGAAACCCAATTTAAAAGCTAATTCGGACATCAGTTGATTCTGGAAATGACTGCCATGATCAATGACAATCTCTCTCAGGATACCGAACTATGAAATAATCTGATTGAAGAGTAATAATGCCACTATTTCACTATCATTTTTATAAGTGGGCATGGCCTCAACCAACTTCGTAAAGTAGTCTACGACCACAATAATGTAATTGTGATTCACTGCTAAAGGTGGATTACAAGTAGTAAACTCAATACCCCACTTTGTAAAAGGACCAACAGTGATGACAGGGAAAAGAGGAGTTGGATGCGTGCACATCTTCCAAGTATAGACTTGACAAGGGTGGCAATGTTTGACCGCTTCAATACAATCTTTGAAAAGCGAAGGCCAAAAGTAGCCGACATGCAGGATTTTCTAGGTTGTAGCAAGCCCTGAAAGATGATCGCCACAAGCTCCACTGTGGCAATCATTAAGCTCAGACTCTAGTTCCTATAAGGTTAAACAATGCCTCAGTGATATAATGTATCACCAATGATGACATATTTCTTAGCCAAGTGACATAATTTTCGACATTCATCCTTGGAGCTAGCAGGAGGGAACTTCAAAGTCTGGAGATAGATTATGATATCTCCATACCAGGGATCTTGTGAAGAGATGAGGAACAGATGTTCATCGGGGAAACTTTCCTCATAAAAAGTATCTTCTCCACAAGGTAGCTTGGAAATTAATTCCGCAAAAACCAATGATCTCTTAGACTTGGCTGACAAGAACTCGAGATCAAATTCTTGTAAAATAACAATCCATCGATTGTATTTGCCCCCAATCACTCACCTACTGAGGAAAAATTGGAAAGGATTGACCGCCACTAAGAAAATTGTCTTTCGTAGCAGAATATAATGGCGAAGCCACTGGACAGCATGGACAGCTGCCAAGGCTAATTTCTCAACCAGAGAGTAGCATAGTTCAAGGCCTACCAAGCCTCGACTCAAGTAATAAATGACATGCTCTGTGAGAGCATCATCTTCCTGAACCAGAACCATACCTATGGTTGATTCTGCAGCTACAACATATAAAAGGAAATCTCTACCATAATCTGGTGGACTCAAAAGTGGGGTAGAGATCAACGCCTGCTTCAAGGCATCAAAAGATCGTTGCGCAAAGTCATCCCATAAAAATGGAACTCCTTTCCTAAGAAAACACATAAACCCTTTACTTATCTCAGCATAGTTCGCTATAAACCATCTCAAGAAATTTGCCTTCCCCTGGAGACTTTGAAGTTGCTAGATGGAAGACAGGGGAGGCAACTTAACTATTGCCTCCACCTTGAAGGGATCAACTTGAATCCCTTCAGTTGACACAATGAACCCTAACAACCGACCAGATGTAACCACGAAAAAGCATTTATTTGGATTCAATCGAATATTGTAAAATCGATATCCCTCAAAAACCAACCGAAGGTGACCAGAATGATCAATTCTCTTTCGAGAACGAGCAGCTAAATCATCTAAGTATGCTTCGATGACATGTTTGATGTCGTGGAAAGAATATGACATGGCGCGCTGAAACATGGCTTCAACATTTTTAAGACCAAAAGGCATCTTTTTGTATTCAAAGGTACCCTAGGGACCTATGAAAGTTGTCTTATGTTGGTCTTCTAGACGGATAGATGTTTGAATATAACTGGAGAATCCATCCATGAAGGAAAAAATATCATTACCAACACATTCATCAACGATCTGACCAATAAATGGTGTGGGGTAATTATCTTTTCGACAAGCTTTATTCAAATCCCTAAAGTCAATGCATACACGGATCGTTCCTTGTTTTTTATCAACAAGGACTAGATTAGAAACCCAATCGATTAGAGGAACGGAGTATATAAATCCTACCTTGAGCAACTTCTCAACTTCAGCTTTAATAGTTGCTGCTTTCCTAGGATTGACCTGCTGAAGCTTCTGATGAATCAGCTTAGTGTTTTCATATGTCTTGATCTCATGTTGAATGATGGATGGATCAATACCAGGCATTTTTTCATAAGACCAAGCAAATACATCCCAAAACTCTTTAAAGAGTTCGGTGTAAAATTGAATCTCTTCAAGGGAACACTCGGCTCCAATGAAGACATTTTCTATCACATTAGGGTTCCTAGAGATGTTTATCGATACGGTTTTTGAAATGACCAACATGTTACCTTCAACACGGATGTGCGCTAAAGCCAAAGGGTTTGAAACTATACAAACATTGCTAGTAAGCATATTAGAGAACCTAGACTCAACTTCTCACAATGGGGGGAGGAAATATGAATGATGGTGTAAGTCTTCCCAAGGTCAATCTACACCCATCATTGCTCCTAAGATTGCTTCCTCATATGGTAAAACCGTATCTAAGCAATCCATAGCAGAATTAGAGTCAAGGGTCCACATCACCATCTAACTCTTCCTTTGAAAAAGGAGTAGGATGGTCATCTACAGAGTTAACTATAGACTAATATTTAAGCTCTGCTGGAAACATAGGGAATGCCATTCCACCAACTTGTCCTTCATCTAATGTGGTAGTAGGCGAAGGCAAGATCTAAGGGTCTGAAAAAAAATGAGTCCGCAAGAACTCTTCCCGTGAAGACTCTTTGGAGTATGAAATTACATTGATTCTAGCTATAGGAGCAAGAAAATCAAATGTACCCAACAATGAAGAATACATCCCAACTCCTAGATTCTCGATATGTTGATAGGGGTTATCCACCAATGGAACAGTAGAATCTGAATTTGCTCGAGAGTCAACTGGAGAATAATCCAATTGATCAACCTTAATAATTTTCCCCTCATGAGGAAAACAAAGGACTCAAAATAGAGTCGAAATGACGGCATCCATTTCATAAATCCAATTTCGTCCTAAGAGGAGATTGTAATCTAGGTTGGCATCAACGATTTCTACTTTCATGTTAATGACCTTCCCTCCAACGCATATAGGAAAGGTTGGGATAATCCTGTGTGGCTTATGAGAATGTTCGTCAAATGTTGTCAAGAGTGTGGGTGATGGAATAGCCGAAGGCAATCCAATGGCCTTCCAACATGACATCGACATGATGCATGTGGAAGCTCCCTCATCAATAACGGTACGAAAAATGTTAGTTTTCCGATAAGTAGACTTTATTTGAGAAGCCATTTGATGAGGGAGTCTCCTTTTGACATTGAGCATGTCAAAAGTGAGCACTAATGAATTTTTTGGATCAACCACCCCTATCGCTGAAAGCAAAGCACTTCATTGAGTTGGACACGACTAGAGTACCTCTAAAGCAGACATAGAGCGTGGACTTTGAGACAAATCCTCAACAATGGAGTAATTCTAGGCTACCCTAGTATTAGGGTTGATAGCCGTGCATTTGCCGAAACCTTTCGGTATCTAAGGTATAGACTCGACAGAGGGTCGCTCAAGATGAAGTGGATCCGTAGTTCTGGGAACAGATTTATCCTTGGATGTTTCAGCTTCACCATAATCACGTGACCGTGTGGCCACATTGACGTGAGAACCCAACATGAAAACATTTGAGGAATTGTCCCCCTCTTAGTTGCCCCCTGCAGAGGTACCAAGGTTTGAATTCATGCCAGAAAGCAACTGTTGCCCTTGGGGGAAAGGGTTAGTTAAGACAGCTTGGGAGCTAGAAGACCCTTGTTGCACTAACAAGCGCTGAGCATCTTGAATTTTTGGGTAGAGGTGAGTCAAATGGTCTCCACTACATAGCTTGCATGGAAACTTAAATTTCTTCTTAGACTCTTTTCCACCCTCACCAACATTATTGTCGGGCTTATTCACATCACCCTTCCCATCTTCACTCTTCTTTTTACCTTGTCCCTTCTTATTCCCATCATAATTTTGATTTCCTTTGGGGTTAAAAGCTTGAACGGTGTTTACGGAAGAAGGTTGAGAAGGTGGAGTAGTAGACGGTGTAGCCTGATTGGAAGAAGCAATTTGTATAGACAACTACTGCAATTGGCTCAAAAGGTTCACGGCATTCACATCAATCGATCCAACAATATCATCAGCATGCGGGCTTGGCTTCGGTTTGGCAACATCAACCGTAGATCTAGGAGCATCAGGAAAAAAATTCTGAAGGGTCCCAGACTGAGAATATATCAGTTCTAACTGTTGGGTGCAAAAGATAGCCTGCTCCTCGAAATAAACTCCAGACATAGAAATGTCCTTGGATATCATGGGTTGTAATGATTTTAAAAACCATTCGAGACAGAATTCAGGTGGAATTTCGGCTTTGATGAGCCTCTTTCTCCGTCTCCATTCTTGAATATGATCATAAATGTGAGTAGCCATGTCCTGAAGGAAATTGGCCAGAAGTTCAGTTCTAGCTTCGTAACGGACAGTAACTGAAAATGGTTTAAGAAAATGTTAGCCAAATTGGCGAAAGATGTAAAGGTGCCCCCTGGAAACTCTATATACCACTTAACCGCATTTCCAGTTAAGGTGCGTTGAAATAGTCTCAACCTAATCGAATCATTGATGAGGGAATTCTATGAGCACCATAAATGGAATGTGGTTACATGGTCACCCAGGTCTTCCCCACTCTTTCCTTCAAATTTTGGAATATCTGATGGAAGTTTGGTTGGGACCGAAGGCCAAGCTGAATTGTATCTAATTGGATCATTCGTTAACTTAGTCAAGTATGGTAGATTGAGCATGGCCAGAAAAGGAAGTCTGAGAGGACCTTGGGGATTCCACCCAAATTGGTCAGGGTTTTCGAAAGTCTGAAAAGAATGACCTGGATTTTGAAAGGCACCAGGTTACCCGAAGTAACTGGTAGAACCTACTGAACCAAAAGGTGACCCTTGTGGTCCAGCAAAACTAGGAGTTTGAACAACTCCAGCTGAAAAACCTCTATAAGCAGCAAAGTTTCCCCCTAACGAATTACTATAAGGAGTGGACAACCCTTGGTAAGGGTTCCAAGCATTAGCTAAGGGTGGAAAACTTTGAAATGAATTGACCGAGGAGTATGGCATATTCCCTTGGTGTCCAAAAAATGGATTCCCAGCTCCTGTGCCACTAACCGAAAGATTATTCCAACCTTGAAAGGGATTGCTGTCTTGAATTGCAAAAGAAAAAGGCATAGATCCTACCGTCGGATTGGAATGTGGTATATGACCACTTCCAAAAGGAAAACCCTGAAAAGATGTCGATCCACTCATCATGGACGTGGAGGAATTTAATGGTACACTTAATGGACTGAAGGAATATGTTATGAAACCAGCTCAAGAAGAGATAGAAAAGAGAGATCAACGCCTTAGAATTCAGCCTCTTCGAGGGGGCAACCTCCTTTACATTACATAAATGAACAATTCTTGGATGATTCAAATGAAAGGACCTCCTCTCTATATATAGGAGTCTAAAGGGTCATAACATAATTAGAGCCTACATAACAATAATAATGTAAGGGCACAATAATAACAATAGTGGGCTTCTATGGGGCACAATAGTAACAATATGGGCACTACATGGGTACATCAATATAATGGGTATAACTCAATAGTAATGGGGTAATCACTAGTATTATAGGGACCCAACATGCCCCTCTCCTTCAAAAAAGTGTTGTCCTCAACGCTTGAGTAGTTCTGGATACTTCTGTATAAAATTCTCATCCTCCCATGTAGAATCTTCCGTGGATAAGTTCTTCCACTTGATAAGATACTTTGAAATTGATCAATTTTGTAGCTATCAAGTTCTTGTTTCTGTGATTGCTTCCGATTCCAATATAATTTCTCCTTCCTCATCAAGTTCTGGAAATATTGTTTGAACTAGGAACTTGTCGCCTATAACCTTCTTTAAACATGAAACATGGAAAATTGGGTGCAATCTAGAAGTTGCAGGAAGCTCCAATTTGTATGCCATAGTACCAATCTTTTGCAATACCTTGTATGGACCATAATACTTTGGTGATAATTTATTATCCTTCTTAGCTTTCTTGAGGGACATTTTCTTATATGGTTGTAGCCGTAGGAATACCCAATCACCTACATCAAACTTCTTTCGCTGCGATGTTGATCTTCCTGTTGTTTCATTCTATTCTGTGCCAACACGAGGTTATCCTTTAAGAGTTGGAGGACTTGTGTTGATGTTCGATGTGATGTTCCACTGCTTGAACCTTAGAATTTTCTCTTAAATATGATGTGATGGATGGTGGCTGATACCCATAAAGTGCCATAAATGGGGTCATTTTTGTTGCTGTATGGAAGGAAGTGTTATACCGCCATTCAGCCAGAGGCAACCATTTGACCCATTGTGTCTGTTTATCAGATACAAAGCAACGAAGATATCCTTCCAAAGTTTACTATCTCAGTTTTCCCATCAGATTGAGGATGATAAGATGAGATATGAGCTAACTGAGTACCAAGCAAGAAAATAATTCTGTCCAAAAATTTCCAGTGAAAATGGGATCTGTCACTTACAATAATCTTTGGATTTCCATGTAACTTTTGAATTGTTTCCATAAATGCCGTGGAACCTGTACTGGCTTTAAATGGATGTGATAATGCACAAAAGTGTGCATACTTGGTAAGTCTGTCAACTACCACCATGATGACACTCTTTCCCTCAGACTTGGGTAAACCTGTGATAAAATCCATTGAAACCTGCTCCCAACGTTGGGCTTGGAATGGATAAAGGTTGTAATAGACCCGATGTCTTAATTGTTTCAACTTTATTTGTTGGCAAACCAAACATTCCGCCACAAACTTTTGAATATCTGATTTAAAGCCCTCCCAAAAATATTCCTTCTTAACCCTATGGTAAGTTTTTAAAAATCCCGAGTGCCCTCCTAAGGGAGAAGTGTGCAATTCCATAAGAATCTTTTGTTTCAGCTGGGAATTCTTACAGAGGTATAAGCGATCTTTGTACCATAACGAATCATTTTGCCAGCTAAATGTATCATACGTACTGGAATCTTGTTGTAACTTTCGAATAAGTGCCCAAACTTCTTCATCATTCTTCCATTCCTCCCTGCTTCGTTTATCCAATCTGGTTGGATAATAGAAATGGCGCACAACAATGCTTCCACATCCTCATCCTTTCTTGAGAGTGCATCTGCCACCACATTTTGCTTCCCTTTATTGTAGATGATTTCAAAGTCATAACCCAACATCTTTGTGACCCACTTTTGTTGCTCTTCAGAGGATAATCTTTGTTCTAAAAAGTATTTAAGGCAATCATGATCCATTTTTACCTTGAAGTGTCTTCCCATTAGGTAGGGTCGCCATTTCTTAAGTGCATGGAGTATTGCCAACATTTCCTTCTCATAAATAGCTTTTCTTAAAAACTTTCCCTTGATTGGATGACTTTCAAAAGCAATGGGTTTTTCATCTTGCATTAGAACAACACCAATTCCATTTCCTGAAGCATCACATTCCACAATAAAGGTTTTTGTGAAGTCCGGTGTAGCTAAGGCTGGTGCTTGGCACATTGCCTCTTTAAGATGTTCGAAGGCCTTTGTTGCTTCTGGAGTCCATGAAAAATGCATCTTTCTTCAATAATGTTGTTAGAGGTGCTGCTATTCTCCCATAATTCTTAACAAACTTGCGATAATACCCTGTCAACCCAAGAAATCCTCGCAGATGCTTTATGGATGTGGAATTTTCCATTCCTTAATGGCTTTAATTTTGCTAGGGTCTACCTTAACTCCTTCATGAGATACAATATGACCCAAATATTCCACCTCCTGGACTCCAAAGAAACATTTGGATCTTTTTGCATATAATTGTTTCTCCTCCGATAGTTGTAGCACCCTGTCAACATGTTCAACATGATCCTTCCAAGACTTGCTGTAGATTAGTATATCATCAAAAAATACTAACACAAATTTTCTAAGGAATGGTTTGAAAACTGAATTCATCAAACTTTGAAATGTTGAAGGTGCATTGGTAAGGCCAAAAGGCATGACCAAAAATTCATAATGACCCTCATGAGTTCTAAATGCTGTTTTCGGAATGTCTTCAACTTCATTCTGATTTGATGATATCCTGAACGAATATCCAACTTGGTGAAGTAAATTGATCCATGCAATTCATCCAGTAATTCATCAATGACAGGAATGGGGAAACTTATCTTTAATAGTGAGCTTGTTGAGCTCACAATAATCCGGACACATGCGCCATGATCCATCCTTCTTGTGCACCAAGACTACTGTAGCAGAGAAAGGACTTTGACTTGGTTGAATTATACCAGCCTCTAGCAGTTCTGCAACCATACGTACAATTTCACTCTTTTTGACATAGGGATATCTGTACGGCCCGATGTTTGGAGGAACACTTCCTGGAATCAGATGAATAGTATGATCATGATCACGCATAGGTGGGAGACCTTTGGGAGTCTCAAATACCTTGGAATGATTGTCCAGGACTTTTTGGAGATCTGGAGAAATAGATGATTCCGATGTGGAAACATCTAGCGAACATAATTGTGCAATTACACCTCTTTGCTCCTTTTTTAGAAGCTTTGTCATACCATTAGAGCTGATTATCTTTCCTGGTTTCCCTGCAATCCCCCTTAATTCAACTTCCTTTCCTTCCGTAGAAAATTTGATGAAAAGTTCTTGAAAATTAAAAGCTATTGTACCCAAGGATTGTAGCCATTGGACTCCTAGTACAACATCAGCACCTCCCATTGGAATGGAAGCATTGGGGTAGTCAATACATATTCTCCCATGGATAGCTTGATATTATGGCATTTTCCAGAGAAATTTATTGTTTCCATTTGCAATCATCACTTGACACTCTGGTGCTGGATATAGGAAGCAATTCAATTCCTTTGCTACCCTACAATGAATAAAATTGTGGGTGCTTCCTGAATCAATCAACACTATTACCTTTTTCTTCTTGATTTGTCCTTCTATCTTGATAGTTTGAGGAGTGGTAATTCCTGCCAATGCATTACAAGATATGGTCGGATTTATTTCTTCTTCATCTAAGCTTTGTTCCTGGAGTATATCTTCTTCTTTTGACCTTTCTTGCTCCTTTTCTTCTTCCTCTTCACAATCTATGTAGAATAATTTCTTCTCAGCACACTTGTGACCTTTAGTGTATTTGCTATCACAACTGTAACAAAGCCC